>MCJB01042481.1:0-55896 GCA_002018475.1 Nicotiana obtusifolia
CAACTTAGTAATATATATATACACTTTGGTAAAATGTTAACAAGAAAGCGACCAACTTTGGTCGAGAATGTATATACCTTTATATTAGCGAACAAAGTTGGTCCCCAAATGAAAATCTGATTTATTTTAATTTTTCAGTAAGCGACCGTCTTTGGTCGCTAAATTCCCCATATATATTCCCTCTAATTGGCGACCAACGTTGGTCGCAAAATTAAAATCTGATTTAATTTAATATTCCAGATAAGCGACCAACTTTGGTTGCTTATGGCACCATAAAATTTCCTCCAAAAGGCGACCAAAGTTGGTCGCAAAATTAAATTCTGATTTAATTTAATATTCCAGAAAGCGACCATCGCTTATGTCACCATAAAATTCTTTCCAATAAGCGACCAAAGTTGGTCACCAATTTAAATTCTGATTTAATTTAATATTCAAGAGAAGCGACCAACTCTGGTCGCTCCTATCCCCATAAAATTTCCCTTCCGTAAGCGACCAACTTTGGTCGCTAATATTAAACGTGGGTCCAGTTTAGTGACCAAAGTTGATCGCAATTTGTGAATTTTCTTTGACCAGATTTGTTTGACCAGTCCGGTCAAAATGTTGAACAGTTTGGCGACCAGTGGGCGACCTTCTTTGGTCGCTATTTTATTTAAGTTTTTTTTTCATTTTTTTTGTCTATTTTGGCGACCAATGTTGGTCGCTTTTTGTGGCAGACCAACTTTGGTCGCTAATTTTTGGTCTCTAAATCCCTGATTTCCAGCAGTGATTAATTCCTACGAAAACAACTTAGAGATTTAAAAGTTCTTTGGAACTTCTATTTGAGTGCATTCTTGTTGTACTTGGGAGTAGATGTCACTTTGCTATTTGCATATGGGTAGCGACATAAAATACTTGACATGTGTATCCATAGTGTCTCGAACTAGTTTTTCACATCCTGAACTTTATAAGCTTCTTTTATTGCCAATTGATGCATCTGTGTCTCGTTAAGTTGTTCTTCTAGTCAGTACCTCCATCTTTAGCATCTTTCCGACAATTTCAGGATTAGTAATTTTCCATTCAAATTTGACAATTCGAAGTAATATTCAACCACTTTGTATCAAGCTCATAAATTTGGTAATACACTTTTCATCAGTATCAAAGTATGAATCTTTGATTGATGAATTGTTTAGTTACTTCCATCCGCGTACCTTGCTGGTGAGCTTGAATTCAAATGCCCTAAAACATAACTTTATGCAGGTATATTGCGATGTTATGACTTCATTCTTCACCTTAATATTTTCCTATCCTCGCTGCTCTTTCTCCTTTTCTTCATTGTACTTGTGAATTTGTAGGTCCTATTAGACGAGCTGAAAGGTCGAGAAAGAGAACACACCAAGCGTTATAAATTTAGTAATTGCACGTATTGGCGCTATGTCGTGAAAAGCTTTGAGATCCTTGAATCAACTACAACTACAAGGCAAGGCGCTCATCACATTAGCTTGGAGTTCCAATGGTAATAACCCTCAAAACACTCATTTGTTTACTTTATTTCTGTTTAATAATATTGCTATTGAAATTAAAATTTACGATATACAACTTAGTAATATTTTCATAAAACCTAGAAGTTGGCCATATTTTCTTATAAGTTAAGTGATCAATAAGCTTTTAACTGTAATCCAGGTTTAAATGATTCAGAATTGCAACTATGCAAGAGTACTTCTATCTACCTACTCAAATACATATGCTGGTGGAACACAGATACAAGTATGCAAGTTACAAGCCGAACCAAAGTTAGGAGGCTTTTATGTATTATCCCTAATTATTACAAGATGAGCTAAAAAAGAATCAGCACCATTGTTTTATTTTACAATTTTTTACTATTTCGATTATTGGATCAGTATGCTCTATCAATGATGATGTGCTAGTCAATAGTCTCAATGATGAAAACTGAAATTTAAGTGATGTATTTTACTTTGGCTTTTGATTTAAAGAGAGCATGTATATGATGGACTATTTGAAAAGAAAGAAACAGAAGATTGCTTTGATGATACAGACAACACCGTTCAGAAAATCAAGACAAATATAATTGTTTACTTTTGTTTCAATTTTTGTTTAAAGAAGAATTGTTAGATGAAGCAGACTTTTTGTTAAACATCATAGAATCCTTATAACATGAACAAGGATATAGTTGCTTTTTTAAAATGTAAATATGGATTTTAGCACAGCCTTTATGCCAAAGATAAATAATATTTGTTACCTTTCTCAACAAAAAGTTTTTTCTAAGGAAAAGTTGTTGGGATTAAAGAGTGCTTGCTGTGAAAAATTTAGAAACTCCACTAGTGATTTGTAAGAAACTGCAAAAGCAGTTGGGGTTGGTAATAAACAATCGATCCTTGAAGAATGTATTTATAAGTCCACATTTATATTCAAGTTATTCTTCTTGAGTACGTATACCATTTTCTGGAAAGCTTTGAACATTAATGCAGGCTGAAAGTGAAAACACGAATTTGGTAATTTCTGCTAAAGATGAAGAATTTTGGATATTTCTATTTTTGTTTTGTTCTTAGAAGTTGGAAGGACTCGGTTAAAAGAAAAAGGAACGGCCCATGATAGTGGAACGTAACATTCAAAAAAGATGTTCTGAATTTTAGAACTTAAGGGATGTTCCCATTACCAGTTCTCTTAAATTTCCTTCATCTATTGAAGTCATCACAAAACTTCTTTTGAGCTTAGACCATTGCAAGTTAGATGATATATCCATCCTTGGAAAACTTAAAGGCCTTGAGATATTAAGTTTCTATGACATCAAAGTGCTTCCAGATGAAATTGGGGGCTGTTGGACCTAACAATATTCTGCCAAAGTCTTGAAAGAATTCCAGAAAGTTGATTTCACGTTTTAGATGATTGGTGGAATATACATGGGAGGATACTCAACAAATTAAGCCATTTCTTTTTGAAATTATGTCATTGTGCCACTTGACCATTTTGTGCATAGAAGTTAGATTCTCTGCGTCAATTGGAGCACATATGGAATGCCATTGATCCACTGTCATCAACAAGCCATCACAGGCAAGCAAGGCTTGAAAAGCTTACCATCATTGATATAAGGAATTATGGGAAGCTGAAATCAGTATTCCCTTTTTCTATATCCCAAGAATTTAGGCAAATGGAAATTTTGAGGGTGCCCGAAGCTGGAAAGAATTATCTCAAAAGCATCCGAAGAAATACCTGGTATTCGGAACCTTCCAAGATTTCCAAGACTAAGAGTTGTACATGTTGAAGACTGCCCAGAATTTACCAACTTATTTTCAGTTAGAACAGCTCAAAGTCTACTTCAACTGAATGAACTTAAAGTTAACAAAGCATATCATTTGGAGGAGCTTACAAGCAACGAGGAGAATGGACAAAAAGGGGATTTTGAAGATAGTGCTGCCCAAGCTAAAGCAGCTTCAAATTTGCAACGTACACATAAAACGGCTATGCCCATATGTTATGACGATTGATCTACCATCACTAAAGGAATTGGTGTTAAAGCGGAATCAGGGTATGGAAGATTTTGCCACTGATGCTTCTAAATATGGCTTAGAAAGTGCACCAGCACTGATTAAGCTCCAAATTGAGGAGCAGATCTTAAACGGCACAACTAGCACAACAAATCTTTAGGCAGAAGGTACGGAATTTTTTTAACTAAAACTTAAAGGAAAGAAAGTACATGTATAATTAGTTATCATCAAGTATTTTGACGTGAAAACTAATAGCAGAAATTGATTCATATCCAGAAAGGAGCAGAAATCATCGAAGAGGATGATTTAATTTAGAGATGAGCCCATTGCTCACTGATGCATGCATCAGTGATTAAATGAAAGATGACGGCTGACTTATGTAAGTACCACTATCTTACAGCCTTACAATCCTTGTAATGGTGATACTGTTTTGTAGAATCATCCCTCTGTGCTTTTAAGCTATTTATTTCGCTGCTGCTGCTAGCACTGGCGGAGCCAGAAATTTTAATATAAAAAAGTAAAAGCGCAAAAAAAATAATTAAGAAAATTCAACATATAACATGTATACATAAAAATAAACTTTTGCGACGAATGGACGTTGACACCATTTAAGTAGACTTAAATATTGATGGATCTTAATCAATGCTTATCCTCCCTTTTATTATATGGCTAGGATTCCCGAAGGCGAGACGCCAAACATGGTCTACCTTCAACGCCCATGTATCAGTAATCTCAGTTCGATCTTCTTATCCACCAGTACATTACATCATTACAACTTGGAGCCCGTTGTCTAGTAAGGGTAAAAATTGCGTGCGACTGCACAGCTGGAAAGCTGAACCATCCAGAACTTGCTTCTATCCTCTAGGTAAATGCTGCATAAGATATAGTATTATGGTAGAAAGTATTCATGATTTTGTTCAAAGATTATTTATGGTTTGAGTATTTGTGTAGTATCTTGGCTTGTCGTCTGGATTTAAGAAAGACTGAGAAAGTAACTGTCTTTCTCTCATGTTTGTATATATTTGTGATTCATTTTTTCTTCTTCTTACTATCCTAACAAGATTGGTCAGAGAGCGAGGATGAAAAGCACCTTGAGTATAGATAGATATATATTTCTGGTGTGTTTACTACGAAGAAAGTCGTTTTCCATCTTATATATTTTTTGGCACTTGTTGATGAGTGAAAAATATTTTCTGAAAAGTAAATCTTAATGGTCAATAATATTAGCAAATTGGATGGTGTTATGATGAAAATCTTGAGCAATAAATATTGGTAGGATAGGTATGCGATCCATGTTATAATTATGCCTACTATTGTTAAATGCTGCTCACTTCTAATGCCTAGCTGTAATTCTCCATGCAAATTATTTTTGGTGATCTATTTCTTTCAAAAGGAAGAATCTAATTAAAGCGTTCTTCATGTTTGTAGCATTTTGCATTCAGAAGACTATTGTACCATTTTGCATCTACAATCCTATTGCGACTTCAATCTTTTTCATATTACACTGCTAAATTATCATCTTACTCTTTGAAATTCAATTGACTAAATTCTTATCACTATTTCTTTATCTTATATAATACTCCAATATCTTTTGGCACTTCGTAGAAAAGTTCCAAATATTAGCACTTAGTTTTTTTATTATTACTAGTCTTAGAGTACGTATTTTGCGCGTACACCCTATATTAATGAGTATACAATTTTTTTAAAAAAATAATATATATATAAATAAATATATTTGAGTTGCTGAGAGTCGATGATCTATCATAATAACATCTCTACCTCACATGAGGTAGGGGTAAGGTCTGCCCATAACCCGTCCTTCCAAGACCTCATATGTGGGAGTGAGATTATATTGGGTATGCTGTTATTATTGTATTGAGTTATTAAACAAAAATTAAGAAAAAAAATATAAGCTCTAAAACACTTTGGAGGTTAATCCAATTTAGCTAGTTAGCTCGACAAATAATTGATAATATAAAATCTTAAAAATTAACTAATATTGAGTTGTACATTATAAGAAATAACGTAAATATAGGGAGATGTTATTCATTGGGATTGTTATAAAAATTATGAAAAATAATCATGATAATATTTTTAATATCTTTTGTATTATGCTGTCACATTTTAATGCTTCAAGTTTGCATTTTTGGTACTTTGATTTTAGTGCTATACCATAACCTTTTTTTTCCTCGGCTTTTGTATTTCTTTCACCCTGATACTTTTCTTGGGAAAACAAATTTATGCATCTTAAAATTTTTGTCAAGTTGAAAAATAATATGATGATTTCCTAGTATATTTTCAAGTAAATAATTATATAAATTATTAACTACATAGTAGTGTAAATATTTATTTAGATTTTCTCTAAATAAATATTTACTTAGAGAAAATATTTATTTAAAGTATTGAATGGAGATTTGAAATGCTTTATCAAATGCATATTCCTAATTTCTATGTAGATAGAATAGGTAAAAAAAAAATTACAAACGAATTGTTTAATGGTATAAGATCAACTTAATTAATTTTGATGTCCTAAATATTAGGATTTTATGATTCAAATAAGAAAAATTTAAAAAGGTAAAGTTTTAGTTGACTTCAAAGTATTAAAATTTTAAAAAAATAATTAAAAGACTATTGTCACGACCCAAATTTCCCTCCGTAGGATGTCATGACGGCACCTAGTCTCTAAGATTAGGTAAGCCTAAAACTTACTGGATTAATAGGAGAATTCAACCATCCACTGATAAATATGAAATAAAAATCTTATTACATAACTTACAATACTAAAATCGGTAGTATAAGTCATAAGCTCTACTGAGTTTGCTAGAAAATCCCTAAATACAACTGTTCAGAATAGAATTTAACAGTACAAATAAAATATCAGAAGATGACTCCGAGGCCTGTGAACGGACGACAGGTTTACCTTGAGTCTCCAAAACAATGTGTGACCAATCAACTAGTAATCCACAATAACCGAGGCACCTGGATCTGCACAAAAATGTGCAGAAGTGTAGTATGAGTACACCACAGCGGTACCCGTAAGTGTCAAAACTAACCTCGGTGGAGTAGTGATGAGGGACAGTCAAGACACTTACTAGACTAAGCAACCTAAATAAGTGTGAAGGTGAACTAACAGAGAAACAATATTAATATAAAGCTAAGCAGGATAAGGAATACAATACAATACTTGCAATGGTACACTAGTAACAACAATATTTAACAGGAAGCAGTCAGATAGTAATGCTGTAGAGTAAGCTGAACACAGTCTAAGTTCGGTAAAACCAAATAAAGAAAAACCAGCAACAACTCAATAAGAACAATCGCTTTCACACCGGATCTGTTCAAGCATTTCCACGAGGTACCGAACCTCAAAAACACATCTCACGGGTCACAATTCATGAACTCTAATCACTTGGCATCTTGTGCCCACATTACAACTCATAATCGTACGGACAACTCTCGTGCCAATAGAACAGTTCTCACACAGAAGGCAAGTAGAAAAGAGTACGTATAATGGTGAATAACGTCAGGATTCATCTTCTAAAACCGATATGAGTGATTTAATTACGTGCATACTTGTGCAAGTATTCTACCACAATTCAAGTCAACAAATAAGAGTAGCGACAATGAATGGCACAAAAGAAATAATCACCACAAAATGTACAACGTAATAAAAGCAGCAATGAAGTTGAAGCAATGAGTAGCACGATAAGATTAGCTACATGGAACTAAGCAAAGAGTGCAACACGGAGGAAGACAACTAATAGTATGCTAAGGAGGCAACAATCAAAGACAAGTACAAAAGAATGAGGAAATGACAATAAGAGCCCTAACGAGGTACCGTCTCATAGTCTCTAATCATAAAATGAATCACAAACTTTCCTTATATAATCGCGGGAGCTTTTACATTTAATTTTTGAAAATTATTTTTTCCGAAATAGCATCCCGCGTTTTAGCCCACCTTATCACACTGCATGGCTTCTAGTAGTTCCCTTACTAGCCACGCGTTTCAAGTTCACCTTATCACACTGCATGTGTTTCAACACCCAGACCTTATACCACCGCATGCGTATCAATAACAATAATAGCATGGCAGAATCCTCGTACAAACATCATAACAACATAGCGCAGAAACCTCGTGCAACAACATAGCAACAGCACGGCATGAACCTCGTGCAAACAACATAACAATTCTCTCAACAATAACACGTATGCCAAAATATAACATCTCGAATAAATGACTTTCATAATAGGTGCCCACATGCCACAACATTTCCTCAAACAGTTTCAATATCACAACAACGCATAGCCCTCGGCTTAACAGAACTGAATACAACAGCAACAACAACAATAACACGAGAATACATAAGTAAATCAACACAAGAACTTTAGAACACAAAGAAACAGAAGAACAAACTCACAAAGAAAGACCCAAGAGGGGAAATAATAATTTCAATCAGAATAGCTCAACAAGGGAGAGGTAATGTATAACAATGATTCCACGAAAGTACAATTCGACAACAAGAGAGATAGCATGCATCAATGACCCCAAATAAGAATATGTCAACAATGAAAGGGATGACAAACTTCAATTAAGGCTAAGCAATTACGGATAAGATAATAATGATTTCAATTAAGGTTAAGCGATTACGGGCAGGATAACATGACAGTAAAAGAGGCAACTACTTCAATTAAGTCACATAAGAGTTTAATCGGCAATAAGGATAGAACATGAAGCAATTAATTTCAATTAAGACAATTAAGGGTGAATTTACTAAATGGGGGATTCAACATGACAAACAACTTCATATCTAATGAAAATAAGCACCTAAGAGCCCTAAATGGTCAAAGCCCGAGCACGTAGTCGTCACCTCGCGTACACGGTCTCCACATGACACAATTAGCACAAATGACTTAAATCCTAAAAGGTAGTTCCCTCACACAAAGTTAGGCAAGATACTTGCCTCAAAGAAGCTAGAACGTTACTCTAAAATGACCTTCTTGTGTGAAACAACTTTCGAACGGCTCAAATCTAGCCAAAATAACTTCAAATCATAAATAAAACTCATAGGAAACAATTGCGAATAATAAGGCTTCAATCTTTAACAAGAACTAAAAAGTCAACCCCTAGGGCCGCACCTCAGAACCCCATAAAATTCATAAAACCCAAACACCCATTCCGATACGAGTTCAACCATACCAAAATTATCAATTTCCAATATCAATTTGTCCTTAAAATCATCATTTTACATTTTGAAAGATTTTTACAAATTTTTCCTAAATACCAACTTAATTCACTAATTAAATAATGAAGATAAAAATGGATTCATGAAATATAATAAGTTTCAGGTAAAGAACACTTACCCTGATGGATTGCTTGAAAACCCACGAAAGATCTCCCAAAACCGAGGTCTACAACTCAAAATATGAAAAACAAATGGCAAACCCTCGAGTATAACCTCTTTGCCCAGCACTTCCCGCATTTGCGGACAAAAGGTCGCTTCTGCGATGTTCGCTTTTGCGACTAAAATGCCGCTTCTGCGGATGATCACTCTCTTGCACTGCCTTCACTTCTTCGAGCTCAAGCACCACATCTGCGATGGCGCATGTGCGCAAGGATTCTCGCTTCTGCAAGCACACACACGGCTGCCATCTTTCGCTTCTGCGTCTTCATATATGCGTCCGTGATCACGCAGGTGCTTTTGAAAATACTTCACACATACGACCACTGCCTAGTCCTTCCCAATTCACTTAAGCGATCACTGCCTCGCCTATGCAGTCGCGCACCTGCGACCAAATCCATTCCAGGTGCGAGGACACCAGTCCAGAACCCCTCAACATTTCTTAAGTCCAAAATTTTGATCCGTTATCCATCCGAAATCCACCCGAGGCCTCGGGACCTCTACCAAATATACCAACACGTCCTAAAACACGATACGAACTTAGTCGAGGCCTCAAATCACACCAGACAATGTCGAAATCACAAATCGCACCACGAATCGAACTTATGAAATTCCAAATCTTCCAACTTCCAAAACTCATGCCGAAACATACCAAATCAACCCGGAATGAGGTCAAATTTTGCATGCAAGTTCCAAATCACATAATGGAGCTAACCAACTCTTGGAATCAAAATCCGAGCCCGATATCAACAAAGTCAACTCCCCGTCAAACCTCTCAACCTTCCAAAACTTCAACTTTCCAATTTTCACCGAAATGCTTCAAATTACTCTACGGACCTCCAAACCCAAATTCGGACACACCTAAGTTCAAAATTACCATACGGACCTATTAGAATCATCAAAATGCAATTTCGGAGTTATCTACACAAAAGTCAAAACTCCGGTCAACTCTTACCGCTTAAGCTTCTAAAGCAAGAATCCTTCTTCCAAATCGATCCCGAATCATCCGAAAACCAAAGCCGACCACCCACGCAAGTCATAACACATAATATGCAGCTGCTCAAGACCTTAAGCCGCCGAATGAGATGCTAATTCTCAAAATGACCGATCGAATCGTTACATTCTCCCCCTCTTTAACAAATGTTCGTCCTTGAACGTGCCAAGAACAGTTCCGAAGTCATCATATCATTGAATGTACTCATCATACCTATGCTCGAGGGTGATCCCACGTCACCCCAATCTACATAGGCCTGAAAACACCATCTTAACTGAAAATTATTCCTTCCACCCACACTGGTAAATCTTAGTATTAAATTTCTCACCACCCAATCATTTCCAAGAGACCCAATCTCTATAGTAACACACAATATCAACCTCAACCAGCTGTAACAACTCATGCCTACTCCCACACGGTACAACCGCACAACATAATACCTCACGTATATGCCCATAACAATAACTCTAGCCACATGGCCGCCCAAAATCAAATGCAGCACCGACGATACCCTCATCACAGCTAAAACTTCACCGACAACGATGTAAGAAACATGAAGATACCATGACTATTCACTCAAATCAACAAGTCACACCCAACACTACTTGGGCACACACCTCGCAAGTTAAAACCCACTAAGCACAGCATGAATATGACTGAATATACAAGGAAATACATGAAAGAACTATCAAACAAACCCGACAGGCATCACTCCCTATCAGTACCATAATACGAATCAATTTCAAAAGGGAGAATTAAAACACATGAACTAGTCGCAAGAATCTCATCCTGATATAACTCCACCAAGGCACGCAGCCCAGTTCAAACACATCAAATCACATGAAACTGTGAGGGTCCCACCCTCAACTCTGAATCACAAGTAAAATACACATCATAATAACCGAAACCTTCCACTAATCCAGTTCCGCCAACAAAATCACAACACATACTGAACTCCCACACCAGTAGCGCATCTAAATCACAAATTGTAACCAACCACCCAGTAATGAATTAAAACAACACGATAGACACGGGCTACCACTATAGAATTTCCCAACAGGGGTAAACACATAAGCAGAGTACCAAATCACAAAACTCACCCATATATGAAGCAAGATAGGAGGACTCACCTTGATAAGCAGAAGCGAAACAAACTATGGCTGATGCTCCTCCATAAATCGAAACCATACTTATACGACATTATCTGGTGCAGCAGCCTCTGCCTTACCGAAGAAAACACATCAATGGGCCGGGCCTTCCCCTTTTGGGTGCCCTCTACTCGCCTGACCTGCACCCTAAGTTGGCGGTGCAGGGATATCAGCAACCGAAGCAGAATTCATAGCCTGAATACCCCGCTGTGACACCTCTGAAGTCTGGGACAATCTCTCATCATGTGGCTGCTATCTCCAAACTCAAAGCAACCTATCCACTGATGTGGCTATGGAAGCTGTCCGGTATGGGTATTTTGAGACCTATGGGTACCTAAAATACCGTGCGAAGCCTGAAGTGCAAACTGAACTGGCTGACCCACAAAACTTCTACCATGCCGTACCCTGCCTCCAAAAATAGGGGCCCAATAGGTCTCTCCGGTCAACGAGGCCTCTTAGCCTCCATGTCCTCTATCTCCTGACCCCCCGTGACCTCTCCCTCCTAGTCCCGCATACCTTGTAATCGGCGAGAGATCTCTACCACCTGCTGAAATGGAACATTCGACTCCAACTCCCAAGCCATGCTGAATCTGATATCATGACTGAGCCCCCCTCCCCCAAATGAACCTTCAGGCTCGCTCTCTAACTATATAAACCAAAGTAGGTGCATGCTTGGACAATTCATTGAATATAACGGCATACTCTGACACCGACATAGCCCTGGCGCAGCTGCTCAAACTCCACGCGCCATGCATCTCGAAAGGTCTGGGAAACAAACTCATTCAAGAACATTCATGGAAACTGAACCCATGAAGGTGAAGCTGCATCGACCAAGCTACCTAATTCATACACTCGCCACCATCGATATGCCACTCCCTTAAGCTGGATCGTAGTAAAAGCAACCCAACACATCTCCACAATACCTATTGTGCGAAGAATACGGTATCACTCCCCTAGGAACCCATGCGCATCCTTTGAAACCAAACCACTGAAAGTAGGAGGGTAATACCTCTTGAGCCTCGCAAGTCTAAGTTGGTCTTCCTCATATGTTGCTTCCTAACCACGGACTGAACTGGGATAACAGGCTGACATGACTCATGCAACCTGACCAACGTGGACTTGCTTCTTCGGAGTACGGGTGGCGGGAGTCTAAGCTCCTCTCCTCGATCTGTGAAGTAGCTGGTGCAACCGTAATCAACCCTGTTTGAGCCGATGTACCAAACATGCTCAGGAACTATGCTAAAGTCTCCTGAAGTCCTGGGGTTACAACAGGCGCATCTGGTACCTGTCCCCCAACAAGAGCTACTAACGGCTCCTCAACAGCTTCTTTGACAAGTGCTCTAGCTGTAGCATTTCTCCTCCTCTGCCCCGGCCCCTAGCAACACCGCCTCTGGGGGCAGCGTCGTTAGTAACTAGAGCTCGTGTTCTCACCGTTTATGAGAGAATAGAATGACAAATGTTCAAACTCCGAGATCAATAAACTCGCATGATAGGAATGAAGGAAGTGAAATTGTCGTAATAGTTCCGTAGCCTCTCGAAGATAAGTACAGACATCTCCGTACCAATCCGCAAGACTCTACTAAACTCGCTTATGACTCGTAGCACCTATGAACCTAGAGCTTTCATACCAACTTATCACGACCCAAATTTTCCTCCATAGGATGTCATGACGGCACCTAGTCTCTAAGGCTAGTAAGCCTAACACTTACTGGATTAATAGAAGAATTCAACCATCCACTGATAAATATGAAATAGAAATCTTATTACACAACTTACAATCCCAAAACCGGTAGTACAAGTCATAAGCTCTACTGAGTTTGCTAGAAAATCCCTAAATACAACTGTTCGAAATAGAATTTAACAGTACAAGTAAAATATCATAAGGTGACTCCGAGGCCTGCGAACAGGACGACAGGTTTATCTTGAGTCTCCACAATAATATTTGACCAGTCAGCTAATAATCCACAATAATCGAGGCACCTGGATCTGTGAGTACACCACAACGGTACCCCGTAAGTATCAAGACTAACCTCGGTGAAATAGTGACGAGGGACAGTCAAGACACCTACCGGACTAAACAACCTGAACAAGTGTGAAGATGAACTAATAGAGAAACAATATAAATATAAAGCTAAGCACGATAAGGAATACAAAACAATACTTGCAACGGTACACTAATAACAATAATATTTAACAGGAAGCAGCCAGGTAGTAAAGTTGTAGAGTAAGATGAACACAGTCTAACTCTGGTGAAACAAAATAAAGGAAAATCAGCAACAACTCAATAAGAACAACCACTTTCAGAGCAGATCTATTGAAGCATTTCCATGAGGTACCGAACCTCATAAACACACTCACGGGTCCCAATTCATGAACCCTAATCGCTTGGCATCTTGTGCCCACATTACAACTCATACCCCCATGGACGACTCTCGTGTCAATAGAACAATTCTAACACAGAAGGCAAGTAGACAAGAGTACGTATAATGGTCAATAACGTCAGGATTCATCTTCTAAAATCGATATGGGTGATTTAATTACATGTATGCTTGTGCAAGTGTTCTACCGCAATTCAAGTCAACAAATAAGAGTAGCGACATTGAATAGCACAAAAGAAATGATCACCACGAAATGTATAGCGTAATAAAAGCAGCAATGAAGTTGAAGCAACGACTAGCATGACATGATTAACTACATAGAACTAAGCAAATAGTGCATCACGGAGGAAGACAATTAATAGTATGCTAAGGAGGCAACAATCAAAGACAAGCACAAAAGAATGGGGAAATGACAACAAGAGCTCTACCGAGGTACCGCCTCGTAGTCTCAAATCAAAAAATGAATCACAAACTTTCCTTATATAACTACGGGAGCCATTACATTTATTTTTGAAAATTATTTTTCCTGAAATAGCATCTCGCTTTTTAGCCTGCCTTATTACACTACATGGCTTCTAGTAGTTCCTCTACTAGCCATGCATTTCAAGCCCACCTTATCTCACTGCATGCGTTCAACACCCAAACCCAACTGCATGCGTATCAACAACAATAACTGCATGGCAGAAACCTCGTATAAACGTCATAACAACAGTGCACAAAAACCTCATGCAACAACATAGCAACAGCACGGCATGAACCTCGTGCAAACCAACATAGCAATTCCCTCAATAGTAACACGTGTGCCAAAACATAACACCTCAAATAAATGACTGTCACAATAGGTGCCCACATGCCACAACATTTCCTCAAACAGTTTCAATATCACAACAACGCATAGCCCTCGGCTTAATAGAACTGACTACAAAAGCAACAACAACAATAACACGAGAATACGGCAACTAAATCAACACAAGAACTTCAGAACACAAAGAAACAGAAGAACGAACTCACAAAGAAAGACACAAGGGGGGAAAATAACTCAACTAGAATGGTTCAACAAGGAAGATGTAATGTATGACAATAATTCCACGAAAGAACAATTCAACAACAAGATAGATAGTACGCATCAATGACCCCAAATAAGAATACGTCAACAATGAAAAGGATGACAAACTTCAATTAAGGCTAAGCAATTACAAAAGCGATAAAAATCATTTCAATTAAGGTTAAGCGATTACGGGAAGGATAGCACGACAGTAAAAGAGGCAACAACTTCAGTTAAGGCACATAAGAGTTTAATCGGCAATAAGGATAGAATATGAAATAATTAATTCCAATTAAGACACGTAAGGGTGAATTTAGTAAATGGGGGATTCAACATGACAAACAACTTCATATCTAATGAAAATAAGCACCTAAGAGCCCTAAAAGGTCAAATTTTCACAAATAAGCCAAAGCACGTACTCGTCACCTCGCGTACACGGTCTCCACATGACACAATTAGCACAAATGACTTAAATCCTAAAGGGTAGTTCCCTCACACAAAGTTAGGCAAGATACTCGCCTCAAAAAAGCTAGACCGTTACTCTAAAATGACCTTCTCGAGTGAAACAACCTCCGGACGGCTCAAATCTAGCCAAAATAACTTCAAATCATAAATAAAACTTATAGGAAACAATTCTGGATAATAAAGCGTCAATCTTTAACAAGAAATAAAAAGTCAAACCCTGGGGCCGCACCTCGGAACCCGATAAAATTCACAAAACCCGAACAGTCATTCCGATACAAGTTCAACCATACCAAAATTATCAATTTAAAACATCAATTCGTACTTCAAATCGTCATTTTATATTTTGAAAGATTTTTACAAATCTTTTCCAAATTCCAACTTAATTCACTAATTAAATGATGAAGATAATAATGAATTTATGAAATATAATAAGATTCAGGTAAAGAACACTTACCCTGATGAATTGCTTGAAAAACCCACAAAAACTCTTCCAAAATTGAGGTCTACAACTCAAAATATGAAAAATAAATGGCAAACCCTCAAATATAATCCTCTACCCAACACTTTCCGCATTTACGCACAATAAGTCGGTTCTGCGACGTTCGCTTTTGCGACTAAAATGTCACTTCTGCGGATGATCACTCTCTTGCACTGCCTTAGCTTCTGCGAGCTCAGGCACCGCACCTGTGATGGTGCAGGTGCGCAAGGATTCTCGCTTCTGCGAGCACACAAATGGCTGCCAGCTTCCGCTTCTGCGTCTTCATCTCCGCGTCCCCGATCACGCAGGTGCGGAAAATACTTCGTACCTGTGACCACTGCCCAGTCCTTCCCCTTTCACTTCTGTGATCACTATGCGGTCATGCACCTGCGATGGATTCCAGAATCCTTCGGCATTTTTTAAGTCCAAAAATCTCATCCACTATATATTCGAAATCCACCCGAGGCCCCCCGGACCTCAACCAAATATACCAACACGTCCTAAAACACGATACGAACTTTGTCGAGGCCTCAAATCACACCAAATAACATTGAAATTACAAATTGCACATCGAATTGAACTTATGATATTCCAAATCTTCTAACTTGCAAAACTCATGTCGAAACATACCAAATCAACCCGGAATGACGTCAAATTTTGCATGCAAGTTCCAAATGACATAATAGAGCTAATCCAACTCTCGAAGTCGGAATCCGATCCCGATATCGACAAAGTCAACTCCCGATCAAACCTCTCAACCTTCCAAAACTTTAACTTTCCAATTTTCGCCGAAATGCTTCAAATTACTCTTCGGACCTCCAAATCCAAATTTGGACGCATGCCTAAGTCCCAAATCACCATACAGGCCTATTAGAATCATCAAAACGCCATTTCTTAGTCGTCTACACAAAAGTCAAAACTCCGGTCAACTCTTACCGCTTAAGCTTCTAAAGCAAGATCCTTCTTCCAAATCGACCCCGAATCATCCAAAAGCCGAACTCGACCACACGCACAAGTCATAATACATGATACATAGCTGCTCGAGAACTTAAGCCGCCAAACAGGACGCTAATTCTCAAAACGACCGATCGGGTCGTTACAACTATTTTGTCTAGTGTGAACTCTATTTTAAAACATGACAAAGAATACAACCAAACATCACTTCAAAAATGCGTGTACTATATCAATGACAATTTTTTTAAATGGCATAAACGTACATTCAAACTATGATTTAGAAGATTGCAAGTTACTAAAATGGATAAATATCGATCATTCTTAAATGGTGTATAAGACTCAAAATGAAGAAGATTATAAAATTTTATAAGATAATCTTTCAAAAGTACGATGGATAACACTGTAGACGTTAGCTTAATTATTCTCCACTGAGATCCCCAGGAAAGACAATTTCAAGTACCTTGGATCTATAATGGAAGGTAACGAGGAGATTAAAGAGGATGTCACGCATTGTATTGGAGCAGGATGGATAAGGTGGAGGTTCGTTTCCGGTGTCTTGTGTGATAAGAATGTATCGCTGAAACTTAAAGATAAGTTCTACAAAGTAGTAGTTAGACCGTCTATGTTGTATGGAGCAAAGCGTTAGTCTGTCAAGAACTCTCATGTCCAGAAGATAAAAGTAGCTGAGATGAGAATGTTAAGGTGGGTATGTGGGCATACCAGGTTAGATAAGATTAGGAATGAAGTTATTCGAGATAAGGTGGAAGTGGCCCACATGGAAAATAAGATGCGGTAGGCGAGGTTGAGATGATGCGGGCATGTTAAGAGGAGAAGTATAGAAGCCCCAATTAGAAGGTGCGAGAGGTTAACCTTGGTGGGTATCAGGAGGGGGTAGAGGTAGGCCTAAAAATTCTTGGAAAGAGGTGGTTAGGCGGGACATGGCGCAGCTGGAGCTGATTGAGGACATGGCCCTAGATAGGAGAGTGTGGAGGTCGAAGATTAGGGTAGAAGGTTAGTAGGTAGTCGAGCATTTCTCTTTGTCTTACTAAGTTCGCTAGCATTAGTGTTAGTATGATATCCTTTTATTCATAGATTGTTTTTACTGCCTAGAGTTTAACTGCTTTCTTGGCTTTGGTCTTTTTTTCTTGTTGTTGTTCCTACTTGTTATTATTACTTTTTTTCATCCTTTTTCCAGCTGAGGGTGTATTGGAAACATCCTCTCTCCCTTCTAGGGTAGGGGTAAGGCCACGTACATCTTATCCTCCCAAGATTCTACTTGTACGAAATCACTAGATTATTGTTGTTGTTGTTGAGATAAGCAAATTTACTTTTGAAAGAAAATTTATGTAATCAATAAAACGAATTAAAGTACTTCTAAAAAGACTGTTTACATTCTCGTGCGACAATGATTGAGAAAGCCTATAATTAAACAATGCAATAATATCAGAGTATGAAGAAGGATAAGCAATACAACAAAAGCAAGAAGACATGCTTAATCTCATAGTTTGTTCTTGATCGAAACAGAAACATGGAGTTAATTTTTGAGAACAAGTTCATGTAATAAAGAAAATAAAGTTACAAGTAGAACGTGATCCTTCAAATAGAGAGCATTATGGTCAACGTGTTCTTGTCCATCTTGGATTGGTATGCTTTTGTATGATTATGAAACTTATGTAGATTAAACACCAACATAAAAGACGAAAGTAATGCTTAAAAGATGACCTAATTTGCATTATGGTCAAAGTGTTCTTGTCCATCTTGGATTGGTATGCTTTTGTATGATTATGAAACTTATGTAGATTAAACACCAACATAAAAGACGAAAGTAATGCTTAAAAGATGACCATAATTAGCGAAAAATTACGATCTAAATTAATCAACCTTCGAAAAAAATCTGCTATTAATTATTCTTTGATGAGATACTACTAACCTGTTGTGTCAAAACGTAAATATGCAAATTATGAACAATTACAGCGTTAATCCGGAACTCATGGATATGTCTTATAGTACATGCAATTATTAGAGTTGAGTAGGTTTTATTTATTGTAGGGAAAAAAAAAAAGACTCCTCTAAACCTAAAAGGAACAGGGGATGTCCTAAAAATTAGGTAAATTATTAAATGTCTATTTCAAAATATTAGAAAAATAATTTAAATTACTACTTTATGTAGTGAAAATAAAGTTTGAAGGGTAAAAAAGACGAACGACATTTCACTAATGGCTTTCGTGTTTTTAATATAGTATAGATAGATAATGTGGTCTCAAAGTCAACTTAAGCGCACCTTGATTCACATCATATCTATTGTCTAACTCAAAAAATAAGGTCAAAGCAATTAATTTTATATGATGGTCCACAAGCAACCGATTCGATTCGAAAGATATAAATTTTCGTTAATACAACGTGATAGAGAAGTGAAAAATAAATTTAATGACAAGTAACATAATAAAAATAAAGTAGAGAACAAATAATTCTTATTGGATGATTTTTGATAGGATGATGAGCCGAACAGAGCTTAAAGAGCCGAACTATGGCTAACTTGGGTGCATGATGCTATGAATAACAATGTATAAAATTGTAGAGAAGAAAATTAGATCATTACAATAGTGGTAAAATGTCTCTATTTATAGAACTAGATCTAGGTAACCATTCTCCTTGAATTATGGGTCTATTATGAGCATTTACCCAATCCATCTGTTACTTTTGGAAGACTTGTAACAACTGAGTAAATACTGGAATTTCGTAATTGATAAGTTAATTCTGTAACTGATGACGTAACTGAGGAGTCGATCTTGTACCTGTTGAATCAATCTCGTACCTGTTTAGTCAATGTCGTGCCTGTTGAGTTAGTTTCGTAATTGATTGTCTTTTCTGCCCGTTACAACATTTATTGCATTTATTGTACGTTACATAGTTGATTTGTAACTGATGGCATAATTATTTACCCGTAAAACGGTACAGTTGAATTTATACATAGTTTATAGACAAGTGAATCGATTTGATCCAAATATATAGATGAATTAGACAAAAATGTAAGACTTAGCCTTGAAATTGAAATAAAACGACAGATATCTTAGTCCCGAGCATAGAGAGATTCTGGCTGCAGTAAGAATAATATAAATAAGCAAGAAAGTAAAATCTTGTTGAGCTTTTGATAGAATACAGTGTATGCTTGTCAGAAAATTCATGTCATGCAATGATGGTAGAGCTCACTACTTATAATTATACCTACGGAACGAGGTCCTAGGATCAAGCCCCTCTTAAATGAAAATTATGAGGGCCACTGAAGAGTCTGTAATGGTAGGCAGTAAATGCCTTATTCTCTGCAACGGACCGTGCACTTAATACTATAAAATATTCTTCATTAAATGCTACCAGGCGGTAGACATTTACTTCGCCTTTATGAATACCATTCTCTCCGATAACAAGTGAGATCACTACCCTTGGGTCTGATTGTCTTCTCTCTTCGGCTCCACATGTCATTTTCTCATGCGAACATTAAATATGAACATATTTTATCCCATACAGATAGTCCCCCTGCTTTCCGGTGGCATAACTTTGTGTCACTGGGAAGTTAGTAGAGATACCTTTTTTGGTGGAAAATTGTTTGACCCCCTCTGAAAAGTTTCTGACAGTTGATTAGACGCATATATCTCCACATTTAATGCCCCAAGCATGCATCATCCCACGATTTAGCATCACTTTTGCCGGTTATCAAGGTAATTATAGCCATGATTTTAGCCGCATATTCCTTTACTTATACGCATCAAACTTCTTCATTTACACTTCGTATTCTCCAAACTTTCTCGAACTCTCTTTATTTAACTCGCAGTTTGTCTTCAACCTTTCTTTAACTTTCTTGTTCAGAGAAACCCTTACTTCCTTTCTAATAAAAATAGCTTCTTCTTCCAAAAACCCTAGTTCCTCAAAAAGCAAAGGTAAAGCTAATGATGCTGCTCCTCCTACGGTGAGCACCATCATCCCAAAAAGTCTTATCACAACTAAAGACTTCGAGGAGATGTATCCTTCTACTAACCCTCGTATGTGAGCCGTTGGCGTGCATCCTTCTTCCATCCGCCCTTCTAGTATTCCTGCTGTGAAGAAAGACTACCATTGCCATGATTTAGACATTATCGCTCCTGATATGGCGGAGTGGGTAACCTTACCCAAGAAGGGTTTTACATATTTTTATACGTATCCTTTCACTTTGGGTTTATTGCAGAGTTCTCCATCCGTTACTAGGTGTGTCTGGCACAAGTAAGTCCTTATGTGTGGAGGACAATTGCTTGTCTTTGGCGTCTATTCCAGGAGACAGGAGAGGAGCTAACCCTAGCTCGACTAATGAAACTTTACTCCCCCAAGATATTTTGTGGGGAGTGATAAATTTCAACAAACGTGGCCACCATGCTCTACTAGCCAACATGGACGATGATAACGACCGTGGGTGGATGAAACAATTCGTTGTAATTGCCACCAGGGACATCATTCCCGCCACGGCTTCATCCTTTCCGGAATTGTGAAACCGCACTCGTAAGTGTTGACGACCAATTTTGACCCTTCTTTTAAATTAATTTATTTATACTTAATAATTTGCAATAAATGATTTCAAAGTATTTTCCAGTAATGAATATTTATTTTTCAAATTAATCCAACATTAGTTTCAAAATTAATTACGAAATATTGACATTATGTAGTCACAAATATATTTACTATTTTTGGTTATTAAAAATAATTTCTATAAGAAGGTTCCATAATTAATTCAATAAATTATTTTTTAAGATTTCTAGTTAATTAGTTTACTATTTCAATAATTCAAAATTAATGTCCTAATAAAGTATTTTTACAAATAATTAATTAATTGTAATAATTAGTAGTATTTAACAATTAAAGTTTTACTACATTTTATTGAAACAATTAAGTTTATTTAAATTAGTTTCAAAAAGGATAAAGATGAAATGCTGCAATTGCAATTCCTTAACTAATTACAAAGTGGCTATTACTTAAATTATTTCAGCCCAAATACAAAGCTCAATCCGAAATTATCCAAACCAAACACCCATTTCATTTGCCACCTTGGTGATCCGCGACAACCTCTTTGAACCAATCTGCTCACGCCACGTCACCCGTCTTTATCGCTCACATTGGAAGCACATTCAATATGGGTCGTCCGACTATTTGATCAACGACCCATGTTTTATCTCTTATTTTTTCTTTAATTTAAAACACATCTTCAAATTCATCTCAACCGTCAAAGCCTAAGAGATCCAACAATCCTTGTATTTTGTCATTTTAAATTGTTAAAACCTGAATTATAAGGGCCATTGATCTAAAGATACAACTGCCAAATCTCCCTCACCCATTTTATCCCTAGAGACGGACTATCCCTACCCAAAACCCTAATCATTCTCTATTGACCAAGTCGCCCCCCTTTCCCTTTTCTCTCTTCTTTCTCTCGTCCTTCCAGCTTCCATCAATCAGAAAACCTTGCACAAATCCATGCAAGGTTAACAAATAAACCATGACTTCATTCTTTCTATCTTCCCCAACCACGAATCTCACCGATTTCGTTCCCATTTCATTACACAAATTCAAAATCCCCAAAGCTTAACCCTAGACTTTAAGACGAAAGTTCAAATCACCTGGGTTCTGTTATGTTATTTCAAATCGGAGCTTGAAATTACCTTTTGCCTCCTGATGTCCGTAAATCCTGCTGCAAATCCCTTTTTCAGTCATAAAATTCAAACATCTAAATCCTGAAACCCTAGACCCAAAGACGCAATATCAAATCTCCAATTTTCCTTCGTGTTTCGTCAAATCGGAGCATGCATGGAGTTCCTTCTCAGAGGTCATCATGAGGATTCGATGTCCATAAGTCAAACTCAGTGACCTCTAGATAATAGAGTTTAACCAATGGTCCTCTGCCTACAACGATCGATCTCCCTTCTCAGGTGAAAATCTTTAGTGTTTTCCCCTCTACTCTTCTCTGATTTCACTCATATTGCTCGCATCACCAACTCATCATCATCTTCCACTATTTGACTTGAATTCTTTGAAACCCTAGAGCCTTAAAAGGCACTATAAATAGAAGCCTTTAATGTTCTACCTAACAACGAAAAAACACGAACCAACCGCCTAATGCTGAAGAGAAACACACACACAAACACTAAGAAGTTTAGGATTCCAAGCCTTAGGTTTTCTTACTATTTTCTTTTCTTTTTCTACGCACTATCGCTGGTCTAAACTTGAGGTTTATGGGGTCTTAAGTAACTGAAAAGAACTCTTGTTTGGTCTGCTGATCTCAAAAAGGTCAGCACATCTCTCATTCTTCTCTCTTGTTCGTTTTCTTTGAATGCTACAAGCATGCTAGTTAGGTTCTGAGTATTACAATTGCTTTATGGTGTTCAGTATGTTAATGTTTGTGTTCTGTCAGTTTAATATCTGCTTGTGAATAGTTATCTTTCTTTAATTCTTTAATTGATGATTGATTAAACGGTTAATTGATTCTTTCTGATCTTCGTTCTGAGTTTCCCGACAGTCTACACATTTAAGTTATTATGTGTTCATAGCTTTTCATTGATCTTTAGTAACCTTTCTCCTTATCTATTGCATATCTGTAGTTTGTGAGTTGAACTTATTATTTGATAACCATAGATAAGAAGAATTTTAAGATGTTTTAGTTTATATCTTCTATCCTTTAACCTCAAGCATAAACTCTAAGTGCTTATATGTCTTCTTCTCTACTTGTGTTTGTTATATTATTTCTGAGTTTCCATAATGGTCTCTTATTATGTCTAGTTGTTGTTGCTTCTATTGATCCAATCTTGTTTGAATTAAACTATTTTCTCTTCTCCTAGTAGTCCTGTTATACACATCTGTCAAGACTAAGTTATCTTTCCTCATAATAGAATCATGATCTTGTTTTCTTTTCTTTGTTATAAAGATTGATAACTTGTTAGGTTGAACTTAGTTGTTTTCTTGATTAGCCAACATCCTCAGCTGCATGCTTACTTGATATCATGCCTCCTGTCTTTGATCCCTTAAGCTTATCATTGATCTCTAAAAACTGACATGTATTGTATCTCTTAATACTGGTTTCCCTTAAAAAGGGATCTAGTTACTCTGCTCTAACCAAGTGACAACTTGTAAAAATAGGATCATGATCATTTTATATTCATGTACTAACCTAGATTTAAGTTTGAGTTAAACATGTTCCAATGAAATATATAAACATGTTCCAATGAAATATATTCCCTTTATCTGTAACTCTTTCCCCTCATGTCATGTTTAATGCAATTCTATAAATGTGTAAGGTTTCCCCTTTCTACATAAGATCATTACTGCATTTGAAGTGTTCAAGTACGTTAATTGAATATTGCATGTTCTTACTTAGTTCCTGATTTCATACCTTGTCCAAAACCACTCCAGTCTGTTCCCATTGATAAGTTTTAAAATCAAATCTAATCCCTAATGTCTCATAAGGATCCTTGCTGGTGTTATCTGAACTTGATAATTTGTTTGAAGCTAATACTATTAGGAGTATGATTTTGTGGAAATCCTTAGGGACTTTGTAATGACGCGACCATTCGTTTTGAGTTTATTAGCCCTGACCCCCTATTTATTTCCTTCTTTGTGTGATACTGTGGTTACGTGACTTACCGGGAGGTTTCATTTTTGGTTTCGCAGTGAGATGGGCCACATAGTCCATAAAATAGAAGTTTAAGTCGTAGGAATTGACCGTAATTTGATTTGTGTGAAGACGACTCCGGAATGGAGTTTCGATGGTTCCAATAGCTCCATAGGGTGATTTTGGTCTTAGGAGCGTGTCCGGATGTTGATTTGGAGGTCCGTTGGTCACTTCGGCGTTAATTGGCGAAAGTTGAAAAGTTGGATGATTTTTGGAAAATTTGATCGGGAGTGGACTTTTTGATATCGGGGTCGGATTCTGATTCCGGAAGTTAGAGTAGGTCCATAATATCAATTAGAATTGTGTGCAAAATTTAAGGTCAATCGTACGCGATTTGATAGGTTTCGGCATCGAATGTAGAAGGTAATAGTTTGAAGTTCATTAGGCTTGAGTCGATGCGCAATTCGTATTTTTAGCATTGTTTGATGTGATTTGAAGGATCGAATAAGTTCATATGATGTTTTAGGACTTGTTAGAGTGTTTGGTTAAGGTCCCGGGGGGCCTCGGGATGGTTTCAGATGGTTAACGGATTGTGTTTGGACTCAAAGAATGGCTAAAGTGCACCAGTTCTTATAGTTATATTTATAGTATGTAATTGTTTTGGCTAGATTCGAGCCAATCGGAGTTGGAAAATCAAGGGAAAGGTCTTCTTATTGATTGATTGAGCGAGGTTTGAGGTAAGTGACTTGTCTAAGCTTTTGTAGGGGAAATTCTCCTTTGGATTTGGTACTGTTATGGTATTTGCAATACGTGAAGGCCGTGAACGCGAGGTGACAAGTGCATACTCGGGCTAAATGTTAAAAATCTGATTTTTGCTAAGTAGTTTCCTTTTTATTTCCTTCGCTGAGTTACTCTAGCATGTGTAGTCATCATGTTTAGCCTAATTTCACATGTCTATGTGTCCTATCTCTTATTTGCAATTTGTACAACATGCATAGCTGAATTACCTGTTTCCTTGATTCTGTATTTATTCTTTAACTGTAGGATTCTTTGTGCGTATCATCATTTTTACAATTGATATGTGTTGGCTTCGTGACTATTGTTGAGAAGACTGTTGGTTGTGGCACGAGGTTTCTACCATGCGGATTGTTATTGTGGTACGAGGTTTCTACCGTGCCGATTGTTATTGTTGCACGAGGTTTTTGTCGTGCAGATTGTTTATTTTGGCACGAGGTTTCTGCCGTGCGGGTTGTTATTGTAGCACGAGGTTTCTGTCGTGCGGTCGTTATTGTTGCACGAGGTTTCTGTCGTGCCGCTGTGAGATATTTACTTTTGGTACTACGAGGAGGAACCTCGGGAGTGCCCTTGTTGTTTTCCGTTGTTTGCTGCATTGTTATTATTGTTGGTGTTGTTGTTCCTTAACTTGGAAGATTCGTGCTTCCATAAGTGTTGTAATTGTCTTCTTTGATTTCGTGTTGTTATCTTCTTTGAATTTCTATTGTTACACTTCTCTGTCATTTCATTACATCGTTATATCTTCTGCCTTGTTTTCCCTATAAGGCCCTGACCTGACCTCGTCACTACTCTACGAGGTTAGGTTTGGCACTTACCGGGTATCGTTGTGGTATACTCATACTACGCTTCTGCACATGTTTTATGCAGATCCAGGTGCTTCCTATCAGCCTCGATATTAGTGCGCTATGTTGCTGCTTTAGAGATTTCAACGTACACCTGCCCGCATCCACAGGCCTCGGAGTCCCCTTCTATCTCGTTCTTTTCTTATTTCCTTATATTTTGATAGATAGTAATGTATAGGATTATTCGGTACTGTATTCAGAGCTTGTGACTTATATCTCACCAGGTTTTGAGATTTTACGTATTGAGTTTTGGTATATTCTTTTTATGAAATCATTGGGATGTTCAAGTTTTAAATCACTTATTTAATGTTTCCGCATATTGATTAGGCTTACCTAGTCTTAGAAACTAGGTGCCGTCACGATATTCTACGGAGGGAATTTGGGGTCGTGACAAGTTGGTATCAGAGTTCTACGTTCATAGGTGTTATGAGTCACAAGCAGGTTTAGTAGAGTCTCGTAGATCGGTACGGAGACGTTTGTACTTATCTTCGGGAGGGTATGGAACTGTTTGGAAAAGCTTCACTTCTTTGATTCCTTATCGTGCAAAATTTTGACTTCAGATTCTAATTTTTTGTCTTTCTATACTCTCACAGAAGGTGAGGACACGTACAGCTAGATCCGATGACCAGACACCCGCGCCCCCTACTAGAGCCGCGAGAGGCCGAAGCGGGGGTGGAGGACGAGGACGTCCATGTGGTGCAGCCAGAGCACCCCCACGAGCTGCTATAGAGGAGGCACCAGTAGCTCCAGTTGGAGGGAAGACACCTAAGACGCCTGTTACTGCACCAGCCCTCCAAGAGACTCTCGCCCAGTTTCTGAGCATGTTCAGCACTTTGGCTCAGGCAGGGTTGATACCACTTGCTCCTACCACATCTCAGACCGGGGGAAGAGCACGAACTCCCGCCGCCTGTACCTCAGAGCAGCGGGTCTAGGTCGACCAGATTCCTAAGGTCACACTAATGCAGCCGGTAGCCCCAGTGCAGGCTCGAGAGGTACAAGAAGTACCACCCTCCTACTTTTAGTAGCTTGGCGTCAGAGGATGCCGAGAGTTTTCTTGAGGAGTGCCACTGTATCCTCCGTACTATGGGTGTTGCAGAGTCTAGTGGTGTTTCTTTCACTATGTTCTAGCTTAGAGGAGCGGCCTATCAGTAGTGGCGAGCATATAGTTGCGTAGTCCGGCCGAGGCAGCTTCACTCACGTGGACTCAGTTTTCAGATATATTCTTGAGGGAGTATGTTCCCCAGAGTCTCAGAGATGCATGGCGCCCAGAGTTTGAGTAGTTGTGCCAGGGTTTTATGACCGTGTCGGAGTATGCGGTCCAATTTAGTAATTTGGTAAGGCATGTACCAGACTTGGTTACTACTGTTCGAGAGCGGGTTCATCGATTTATTGAGGGGCTCAACCCCAGTATCATATTTAGCATGGCCCGAGAGTTGGAGATGGACATCGCATACCAGCAGGTAGTGGGGATTGCTAGGAGATTGGAGGGTGTGCTGACTCGGGATAAAGAAGAGAGAGAGGCCAAGAGGTCATGAGAGTTTGGCACATATAGTGGTACTCGTGCCCCAGCTGCAGCTCATTAGGTAGGGGATATGTGAGTCACCCTGTTCATTCATCACTCCAGCCGCCAGCGGCACTCGGCCACTCCTAGGCCCCAGGATCCCTAGCATGCACCGCCATTGTCTAGAGCACCTCCTACATGGGGTGCTTTCAGTGGTCAGTCCAGCCGATCAGGCCCGAGCCAGCCACAGCAGCCACGTCCTTCAAGAGCTTGTTTTGAATGTGGTGACACTCGTCATATGGTGAGGGATTGTCCCAGACTCAGGAGGGGTACACCTCCACAGACCACTCAGGCACTACGTGCCCCACCAAGTCCTCAAGCTATGATTACAGCACCAGTTACCACCCCACCTGCACAGCCAACTAGAAGTGGAGGTCGAGCAAGTAGAGGTCGCCCTAGAGGGGGAGGCCAGGCTAGAGACTATGCTCTTCCTACTAGGACGGTGGCAGTTGTATACGACTCTGTCATCACAAGTATTGTTCTGGTCTGTCATAGAGATGCATCAGTCTTATTTGATCTAGGCTCCACTTATTCTGATGTGTCGTCTTATTTTGCTCTGTATTTGGGTATATCCCGTGATTCTTTGAGTTCTCCCATCTATAGGTCTACACCCGTGGGAGATTTTATTGTTTTTGACCGTGCGTATCGGTCATTTTTGGTTGTTATTAGTGGTTTTGAGACCAAAGCTGATTTATTGTTGCTCAGTATGGTGGATTTTGATGTTATTTTGGGCATGGACTGGTTATCACCCTATAACGTTATCCTTGATTGTCACGCCAAGACGGTGACGTTGTCTATGCCAGGTCTACCATGGTTAGAGTGGAGAGGTACTTTAGATTATGTTCCTAGCAGGGTTGTTTCATTTCTTAAGGCTCAGCGGATGGTTGAGAAGGGGTGTGATGCGTATCTGGCATATGTGAGGGATGTTAGTGTTGATACTCCTACCGTCGAGTCAGTTCTGATAGTGAGGGATTATCCAGATATATTCTCTACAGATCTTCCAAGCAATGCTGCCCGACAGAGATATCGATTTTGGTATTGATTTGTTACCGGGCACTCAGCCCATTTCTATTCTACCCAATCGTATGGCCCCAGCAGAGTTGAAAGAGTAAAAGGAACATTTGCAAGAGTTGCTTGATAAGGGATTCATTAGGCGCAGTGTGTCGCCTTGGGGTGCTCCTGTCTTGTTTGTAAGGAAGAAGGATGGTTCTATGCGAATGTGTATTGATTATTGTCAGTTGAACAAAGTTATAGTGTAGAACAAGTATCCATTGTCACGTATTGATGACCTATTTGATCAGCTTCAGGGTACTAGAGTGTTCTCTAAGATCGACTTGCGTTCAGGCTATCATCAGTTGAAGATTCGGGAGCTAGATATCCCAAAGACTGCTTTCAAGACTCGGTATGGTCATTACTTGTTCCTTGTGATGTCTTTTCGGCTGACCAACGCCCCAACAGCATTCATGCACTTGATGAACAGTGTATTTCAGCCCTATCTTAACTCGTTCATCATTGTGTTTATTGATGACATTCTGGTGTACTCCCGGAGCTAAGAGGATTATGAGCAGCACCTAAGGATTGTGCTTCAGACCTTGAGAGAAAAGAAGTTATATGCAAAAAATATTAAGTGTGAATTATGGCTAGATTCAGTGGCATTTTTGGGTCATGTAGTATCGAGTGAGGGGAGGAAGATCTGAAGAAGAATGAAGAAGTGCAGAGTTGGCCCAGGCTGTCCTCAGCTACAGAGATCCGGAGTTTTCTTGGCTTGGCGGGGTATTACCGTCGACTTGTAGAGAGTTTCTCGTCTATTGCAGCACCTATGATCAGATTGACCCAGAAGGGTGCTCCGTTCAGGTGGACCGAGGAGTGCGAGGAGAGCTTTCAAAAGCTTAAGACTGCTTTAATGACATCCCCGGTATTGGTATTGCCTACTGGTTCGGGGTCATATAATGTGTATTGTGATGCGTCACGCATTGTTCTCGGCGTGGTGTTGATGCAGGACGGTAGGGTGATTGCCTACGCGTCTAGGCAGCTGCAGGTGCATGAGAAGAACTATCCTGTCCACGATCTCGAGTTAGCAGCTATTTTTCATGCCTTGAAAATTTGGAGACACTATTTGTATGGTGTCCCTTATGAGGTCTACACCGATCGTCGGAGTCTATAGCATCTGTTTAAACAGAAGGATCTTAACTTGCGGCAGTGGAGGTGGTTGGAGTTGCTTAAGGATTATGATATCACGATTCTATATCATCTCGGGAAGTCCAATGTGGTGGCTAATGCCTTGAGTCGCAAGGCGGAGAGTGTGAGCAGCTTAGCATATCTACGATAGTAGAAAGGCCTTGAGCCTTGGATGTTCAGGCCTTGGCCAACCAGTTTGTTAGATTTGATGTTTCCGAGCCGAGTCAAGTTTTGGCTTGTGTGGTTTCTCAGTCTTCCCTTTATGATCATATCAGAGAGCGTTAGTATGATGACCCCCATCTGCTTGTCCTCAAGGACACGGTTCAGCACGGTGATGCCAAGGAGGTCACTATTGGAGATGACGGTGTATTATGGATGCAGGGCAGGCTATGTGTGCCTAATGTAGATAGTTTGCGTGAGTTGATTCTCCAGGAGGCTCACAATTTGCGGTACTCCATTCACCGAGGTGCCGCGAAGATGTATCAGGACCTGAGGCAGCATTACTGGTAGAGGAGAATGAAGAAGGACATAGTGGAGTATGTAGCTTGGTGCCTAATTTGTCAACAGGTGAAGTATGAGCGTCAGCAGCCTGGTGGATTCCTTCAGAAGTTAGAGATTCCAAAGTGGAAATGGGAGCGAATCACTATGGATTTTGTTGTTGGGATCCCACAGACTCGGAGGAAGTTCGATGCAGTATGGGTGATTGTGGATAGATTGACCAAGTCAGCTCATTTTATTCCAGTGGCGAACTACTTATTCTTCAGAGCAACTGGCTTAGATTTACATTCGCGAGATTGTCAGGCTTCATGGCGTACCGATATCTATCATCCCTGACCAGGTACGCAGTTTACATCGCGGTTCTGGAGAGTCGTACACCATGAGTTGGGTACTCGGGTGGAATTGAGTACAGCATTTCACCCTCGTAGGGACGGACAATCTGAGTGCACTATTCAAATATTTGAGGATATGCTCCGTGCATGTGTGATGGATTTTGGGGGTGCTTAGGATCAAATCTTGCCACTTGTGGAGTTTTCCCACAGCTACAGTTATTAGTCGAGCATTCAGATGGCACCGTATGAGGCTTTGTATGGTAGGCGATGTTGTCTCCGTGTGTTGGTTTGAGCTGGGTGAGGCTAGGCCATTGGGTACAAATTTAGTTCAGAATACTTTGGAAAAGGTTAAATTGATTTAGTATCGACTTCGTACAGCCCAATCCAGATAGAAGAGTTATACGGATCGAAAGGCTCGCGATGTTGCATTCATGGTTGGGAAACGGGTCTTACTCCGGGTTTCGCCCATGAAGGGTGTTATGAGATTCGGAAAGAAGGACAAGTTGAGCCCTAGGTATATCGGGCCCTTTGAGATTCTTGAGAGGGTTGGAGAGGTGGCCTACAGACTTGCACTACCACCTAGTCTCTCTGCAGTTCATCTAGTGTTCCATGTTTTCATGCTCCAGAAGTATCACGGTGATCCGTCTCATCTGTTAGACTTCAGCTCAGTCCAGTTGGACAAGGATCTATCTTATGTTGAGGAGCCGGTGGCCATTTTGGACAGGCAGGTTCAAAAGTTGAGGTCGAAGAACATCGCTTCAGTGAAGGTTTATTGGAGGGGTCATCCAGTCGAGGAGGCGACTTTGGAGACCGAGCATGATATGCGCAACCGTTATCCTCATCTTTTCACCACTTCAGGTATGTCTCTATACTCGTTCGACGATGAACGTTTGTTTTAAGAGGGGGAGGATGTAACGACCCGGCCGGTCGTTTTGAGAGTATTAGCCCCGACCCCCTATTTATTGCCTTCTTTGTGTGATACTATGGTTACGTGACTTGCCGGGAGGTTTGGTTTTTGGTTTCGGAGTGAGATGGGACACATAGTCCCTAAAATGGAAGTTTAAGTTATAGGAATTGACCGTAGTTTGATTTGTGTGAAGACGACTTCGGAATAGAGTTTCGATGGTTTCAATAGCTCCGTACGGTGATTTTGGTCTTAGGACCGTGTCCGGATGTTGATTTGGATGTCCCTAGGTCACTTCGGCGTTAATTGGTGAAAGTTGGAAAGTTGGATGATTTTTGAAAAGTTTGACGGGGAGTAGATTTTTTCATGTCGGGGTCGGATTAATATTCCATAAGTTAGAGTAGGTCTGCAATGTCAATTATGACATGTGTACAAAATTTGAGGTCAATCGGATGTGATTTGATAGGTTTCGGCATCGAATGTAGAAGTTAAATATTCTAAAGTTCATTAGGCTTGAATCGATGCGCAATTCATGTTGTTAGCACTTTTTGATGTGATTTGAAGGCTCGTCTAAGTTTGTATGATGTTGCAGATAGTTAACGGATTGAGTTTGAACTCAAAAAATGGCTGAAGTGCACCAATTCTGGTGCAATTGCACCTGCACAAGTTTGATCGCAGGTGTGAGCTCGTAGAAGCGAGAGGGCGAGCGCAGAAGCGGGACTGAAGAGGGTGGCCAAGAATCGCGGGTGCGACAAGGAGGTCACATAAGTGGAGGCACTCCTGCGGAAGGATGATCGCAGAAGCGGAGAGTGAGGGAAGTTGAGGTGGTCAGGGTTTCTGCAGAAGCGTACGAGGGTGCAGAAGCGCTTCCGCAGATGTGGATTTTGGTGCGCAGGTGCAAAGTCTGGGAGCTTAAGTGAGCTCCGCAGATGTGTAGGTTTCGCCGCAGGTGCGATACCGCAGAAGCAGAATCTCTATCCACAAAAGCGAAAAGTGCTGGACAGAAGGTTTAAAATCAAGGGTTTGCCATTTTTCTTCATATTTTGAGATATATCGCTTGGATTGAGGCGAAATTTTGACAGATTTTCAAAGGAAACATTTAGGGTAAGGATTCTTGACTCGTTTTTGATTAATTCCCACGAATCTATTGTTGTTTCCATCATTTAATTAGTTGTTTTAGTTGGAAATTTGGGGAAAATTTGGAAAGACTTCTCAGGCTAAAATTTGGGGATTGAAAGGCTATTTGAGGTCGGATTTGAGAAATTCTTGTATGATTGGACTTGATATCGAATGGGTATTCGGATTTTATAATTTTGGTCGGGTTTCAAGACGTGGGCCCGGGTCGACTTTTTGGAGTGATTTTTTAATTCTTTGCTAAAGTCGTAGTTTCATTATTTAAATTAGTTCCTTATAGTTATATTTATAGTATGTAATTATTTTGACTAGATTCGAGCTGATCCGAGTTGGAAAATTAAGGGAAAGGCCTTCTTATTAATTGATTGAGCGACGTTTGAGGTAAGTGACTTGTTTAACCTTGTGTGGGCAAATTCCCCTTAGGATTTGGTACTGTTATGGTATTTGCAATACGTGAAGGCCGTGTACGCGAAGTGACGAGTGCGTACTCAAGATAAATGTTAAAAATCTAATTTTTGCTAAGTAGTTTCCTTTTTATTTCCTTAATTGAGTTACTTTAGCATGTGTAGTAATCATGTTTAGCCTAATTTCAAATGGCTACGTATCTTATCTTTTATTTGCAATTTGTACAACATGCGTAGCTGAATTACCTGTTTCCTTGATTCTGAATTCATTCTTTAACTGTAGGATTCTTTGCGTGTATCATCATCGTTTCAAATGTTATGTGTTGGTTTCGTGAGTATTGTTGAGATGATTGTTGGTTGTGGCACGAGGTTTCTACTGTGCAGATTGTTATAGTGGAAGAGGTTTCTGCCGTGCGGATCATTATTGTGGCACGAGGTTTCTGCCGTGCGTATTGCTTGTTGTGGCATGAGGTTTCTGTCGTGCGGGTTGTTATTGTAGCACGAAGTTTCTGCCGTACGATTGTTATCGTTGCACGAGATTTCTGCCGTGTCGCTGTGAGATATTTACTTTTGGGACTACAAGGCGGTACCTCGGGAGTGCCCTTGTTGTTTTTCTTTGTTTGCTGCATTGTTGTTGTTGTTGTTCCATAACTTGTAAGATTCGTGCTTCCTTGAGTGTTGTAATTGTCTTCTTTGATTCCATGTTGTTATCTTCTATTAATTTCTATTGTTACACTTCTTTATCATTTCATTACATCATTATATCTTCTGCCTTGTTTCCCTATTATTTCTAGTAGGGCTCTGACCTGACCTCGTCACTACTCTACCGAGGTTAGGTTCGGCACTTACTGGGTACCGTTGTGGTGTACTCATACTATGCTTCTGCACATGTTTTGTGCATACCTAGGTACGTCCTATCAGCCCCGATATTAGTGCGCTATGTTGCTGCTTTGGAGACTTCAACGTACACCTGCCCGCATCCGCAGGCCTCGGAGTCCCCTTCTATCCCGTTCTTTTCTTATTTCCTTATACTTTGATAGACAGTGATGTATAGGATTATTCGGTACTGTATTAAGAGCTTGTGACTTATATCTCACCAGGTTTTGAGATTTTATGTATTGAGTTTTGGTAGATTCTTTTTTTGATTGTTGGGATGTTCAATTTATATCTCTTATTTAATGTTTCCGCATATTGATTAGTCTTACCTAGTTTTAGAGACTAGGTGCCGTCACGATATCCTACCGAGGTAATTTGGGGCCGTTACAGATTCCATGTTATAGTCTTTAAATTTGTGGACCTATTGAGAAAGTTGATCATGTCCTAGATATGTTTGAAACCTTTGTATATGTTGAGTTGTTGTTGTATAGCTTTACTTTTCCTTAGAATGTTACTTTGCTCCAAATTTAAACTTTTATAATATGATTATGATTCTTCTTCCTCTCACCTATATGTGTTTAAAGTCAGATCTTTAGTTTCATCTGATATATGTTTATTTGGTGTCCAATGTAGACTATATGTTCTTATGTTAGGAGAGAAAGTATATATTTTGTGGTACGTAATGCTATAGCATTTAATTTATATTGAAAGGGCCTCATCGTCATTTAAACCCGTAAGGAAAATATGTTGTTAGTGTTTAAGGGTATTTGGGAGTGGAGTTTGACTCTAGGTTGGGCTTCCCTCCCCGGCACAAGTATAGCCCTGGGCCTTGAGTCCCTTGGGAACTCTGAAGTGTCAGGGGATCCAAAGGGAGCATCGACCTTGCGTGGAGTTTCATCTTTAGCCCTTATTTCATTGAAGCATTTAGTTTGTTGGGGGTTTAATGTTTAATGACAACAAAAGGTTTTCAATGTAAATTATTTACTAAGTAGAACGACCACATTAATATAATTTCCCACAGTCTTGATTATTTCTTGTTCCAAGTAGTTTAATGTACATGTCATAAATTTTTTGAATACGTTGAGAATGTGGAATATTCTTCTAATGACCTTCTTTATTTTTTTGGGAATGTATACATTTGGGCCTGCTCAGTTCCTAAGGAACTCAGGCTCAAACCAGCTTTGCTGCATCTTTGAAGATCCAGTCTGCTATAGCCATGCCTCTCAAATTGCTAGGCCTACCTTATTGAGGCCCAATCATCAGAGTCCAATCTTCTCTCCCTTACTTCTTTTGTTGCTGCTCATTATATCCATAGCTTAGTTTACCGCTTTCATTATTTTTTTGCTTACTGCCTTTGTTTCCTTATCGCATTTCATTATCATGTATTCAACACTCATATATTAGATTGTGTGCTTTATCTGTGTACTTTATACCGCATGAAATATAGGCAAACTCTAACTAATAAAGGACTTAAGAGGAATTAATTGGTAATTAATCTCCGCCCGTCAATTATAATTTGCTCATCTTATATACTCACCTTTCTTAAAGATTTTTTGAAGCTCAGGCCCATAATTAAACAACAGCCCGTTTTCAAAGAGAAATTAGAAAAGAACCACTGGTTTTTGCTAACAAGGAATGAAACCAGATTTTTCATGAAAAAGTAGTAATGAAACGAACACCCAAATGAATTTTCAAAGACTGGCCTTCTTCAGAAATTTAAGAAAACCGAGGTATATTCAGAATCACTTTTTCTTGTGTACATCTTCTAAAATTGTACAAGCATTTGTTCTTCAAAGGTATCACTTTCTTAACTTAATAATTACGAGCTTTAAAATATAGAAAAAACCCTCTTAACCTTCAATAACCCTTTTTATAATCCTACATCCCTTCCAAGTCTTATATATACTCCCTTTAACATATAGTAAGCTATGCCTTAGTAGTAATTAAGCATAGTATAAATAACTGATTCCTTAAACTTAGTCTAAGTCCTACGGAGCTACTTCAGGTATATTTTAAGGGGTGCGTAACACCTTCCCCTTAGAAGAATAAAAACCCTTACCCATAATCTCACCGGTTTGCGGACCTATAATGAACATAACTTAGTAATTAAATAGGTACCCTAGTATACACTATAAATATTAGGTGGCTGCTCTCTTTCATCAACAATTGAGAAACCACAAGTTGAATCCTGTCTTGACTAGTGCAAAATAGGGTGCAACAGTAAGTTCATTGTTTGCCTCTTCTTTTAGTTAAAGATCATCCCATGCTATTACTGATTCCTCTTCTTTCACTTGTTCCAGCAACTCGGTGAGTTCTACCGAGGGTCAAAGGCTTGAACCAGTGGGTCCAGAAGATTTTGGATGTCACTATGCCCGAGAGCAGTACGTGGAAAGAACTAGCCCTTAAATATGGGTGGAAGGCCAAAAATCATGGTAAATTGGATTCATCTTGTTTTTACCATTCGTATAGGGAAGTTGATTAACCTTTCTCTCCTATTGAATTCAAGACTACCCCAGGGCTCAGTTGTCGTCCCCGAGGAGGACATTTTGGCTAATCCTACTGACACGGCGAGGCTGCTGCAGGAAGCTATTACCCGAACAGGTGTCTCCGGGCCTTCTTCTGATGCGAGTGCTTCTTTTCGGAGTCCCAGGCCGGAGAACAAGCAACCAAAAAGGAGAGGTTCCTCCGCGACCGAGGGAAAAAATAGAAAGGCAAAGAATGTCATGCCCGAGTCGTCTTCGGATGTTATGGTGATGAGCCCTGCGCCCAAGCCGGCCATAGATACCATGGTGATCGACGATGATGGAGAAGCCAGTTAGGAGGGGGCTTCTCTACATAGAAGACAACGACCTTCCTCAGCTCAACAGAATGCTCAGTCTGTTGAGTTAGTTACACCAACTGAGGATGATGGCTCGGTACTATGGGAATGATAACTCCCGTTTCTGAGTCCCAGTCGCCACGCCCGATACCGTGAGGCTGAGTACCGGGTCCATGCAGTCTTCGGTTGATGAGAAACAAACAACCAGCACTGCATTTGTCGCAGCTGCTTCTTTGTCAGCTTCATATATTTCTTCATAAACCGTGCATTCACCAATAGCAATTGCTACATCATCTCCACCGGCCGCAATTACCCGAAAGGATGATGTCCCTCTTCCCTACTCCCCAGTTCATGGGAACTTGGAGCAAAATTATGCTTCCCCTTCAGGAGATCCCTAAAGGAGCAGGAGCGTTACCCTCTCAGTTTCTACCGGAGGCTATCTGTTGTCCCCGCCGGTGAAGCTTGCTAACTATTTGAAGCCTTTGGCTTCAGAAAAAGATAGGGATAAGATACAAACTTTTGAGAGAGAGTGTTTGTTGAACAACGCCATGCACAACGGAGTAGTGGTATATTCTTTGTTCCCTCCATTGTTTCTTCTATCTTTGTTATGGTAGGATTTCAAATTTGCATTTTGGTTTTGTAGGCCAACTTCTTTCTTCCAAGGGCCTTCAGAGGCTGATTCATGATAAAGAGGAACTTACCTCCGAGCGGGATCGACTTTTGGCCGAGCGAGATCAGACTGTTGCTCGCCTCTCAAAACTGGAAGCACGAGCTGCTGAGGCCATTGAATTGGAGGCTCGGTTGTGGAAAACCGAGCAATAAGTTGTAACCCTTAACCAGGAGGTCGCCCCGTTAAGGGCACAATTTGAAGAAACTAAGGCCAAATGGGTTGAAATCCATAATGCAGTTCTTGCTACATACGATCATGAGGCTGTCTCTGCTGAAAGATTGAGTGATTTGGAGGCATCCTTAAACTCCAAAGCTGAAGAGCTTGCTATTGTCAAGGAAAAGTATATCCGGTTGGATGAGAAGCTTAAGAAGATCATAGAGCATAATAAAATCTATAGCTCCATTGTCCCTGATTTTGATGTCAGCCTCCAATCCATGAGATTCGCGCGGGACAACCTTTCTGTTGAGGTTGGCCAGCTTAAAGAAGAACTCTAGTGCCAAGCGGCTTCCTTCATTAGTGAAAAAACATATGCTATGTACAGCATGAGGAGAAAAATCTTGGAAGAAGCCAAAATGGTTGTCATTGACTTTGATGCCGAAATCGCTAAGGCCCATGAGCTGGAGTTAACTGCCAAAAGGGGTCTTCCGACCTGGCGTGATGCTACTAATTCTTTTGGTTCCGGTTCTAAGCTCTCAGGAATAGAAGAAGAACCAAAAGGTGATGATGCTGAAGGCCAAGATATCAAACCGGCAGCGGATCTACCCACCTCTCCTAGGGCCTCTTCCTCCGGGTCCCGGAGATGCAACAACTTAGTTTTTGCTTTCTTTCTTACACTTGTGTACTTGTGCTATTTGGAACATTTATTGTGAATGAAAGTATCTTTCCGTTCAAGTACCGTGCAAGTTTCTCTCTTTGCGCCCTTTTTTCATTTAAGTGTTTGCATAAGTTTTGCTCTTTGCATCTTTTTGTGCAAGGCTTCGGGTGTATTTTCTTCCAAAAGCATTTAGATTTTGGGCACATGTGCTTCCGAAATCAACCTTTTAACATGAATATTTTCATAAGAGAGAGCCCTCTTATGTTTACGGTGCTCTTGAAGAGGATGTCTCCTGTTCATTACAAGCACTAACATTTGAAGTACTTGTTTAACTTTCAAATGATAAAAATATATTTATCATTCAGACAAGAAACAAGAATAAAAATAAAAGGACTTTACTTTATTCTTTCCACTTTCAAAAGTACAAAAGCATTTGTTGTGCTAATAAGAAATTCCGGTCTATTTATTGTGGCTAATTTGTACAACTTGTTTCTACGGGCCCGATGATACAACTATGTTTCTGATTTTCGTATTCCAGTCGATGTGGCAGTCATTGTTTCTGTATCCTCATATCATTCCCCCCACCCCCAGTGTTTGAATGCGAAAAATGTGAATTTGAACATTGGACATTTTGCTCCTTCGAGGATTCCATTAGTGAATTGCAAGATAATCTTCAGTTCAATAGCAAACTTCACTTCCCCTTAGGAATTTATGCTATCAAGCCAAAGATTATGTAACAATGCCCCAGTGGCTTGCACTTGTGAACGACCGGGTAATATCTATTCGACAGCAAACTTTACTTCCTGGTGGGAACTTTGCTATCAAGCAAAAGACTATCTAACTGCTCCCTAGTGGTTCTTTGCTTGTGTGCCTTTTCATTGAACGGTTTTACTGCTGCTGTTGAAGCTTCCTTCGAAGTATGCTTTCCATTGCTGCCTAGTTAAATACCTTGCCAGAAAAACCCAATTGGGACAAAAACTAGATGAATAGAAAAAGAGTGCAGCACATACTTTCAATATAGGCGATTTTTATCAGCAATAGTATCTCTTGAGGTGTGCCACGTTCCAGTTTCTTGGCAAATTTTCTCCATCTTGATTTTCTAACTCGTATGACCATCTTCCATTGACAGCTGAAACCCGATAGGGATGTAACGACCCGACCCGATCGTTTCGAGAATTAGTGTCCCGTTTAGTGGCTTAAGGTCTCGAATAGCTTCGTATTGTGAATTATGACTTGCGTGTGTGGTCGAATTCAGATTTCGGATGATTCAGGATTATTTGAAAGAATAATTCTTGTCTTAGAAGTTTAAATGAAAAGAGTTGACCGGAGTTTGTATTTTGTGTAGACGACCCCAGAATGGTGTTTTGATGATTCTAATAGCTTCGTATGGTGATTTTGGATTTAGGGGTGTGTGTGGATTTGTATTTGTAGGTCCGTAGGTTAATTTGATGCATTTTGGCAAAAATTAAAAAGTTGACGGTTTGGAAGGTTGAGAGGTTTGACTGCGAGTTGACTTTATTGATATCGGACTTGAATTTTGATTTCAAGAGTTGGAATAGCTCTGTTATGTCATTTGGGACTTGCATACAAAATTTGAGGTTATTCCGGATTAATTTTATATGATTCAACGCAATTTGTAAAAGTTGAAAGTTTAAAAGTTCATTAAGTTTGATTTGTGGTGTGATTCGTGGTTTTAATGTTGTTTGATGTGGTTTGAGGCCTCAAACAGGCCCGCTTTATGTTATCTTGTTGGTATGTTCGGACGGTGTCCCGGGGGCCCCGGGGATGTATTGGACAAGTTTCGGATCAATTGGATCATGTTGGGGGAGGTTGGTTTGGGAAGAGATCTGGTGTGGTCGCACCTGCGGACCACTAGGTGCAGGTGCGATGGTCGCAGGTGCGGACGTGAAGGCACAGAAGCGAGCTGATGGGAAGTTGAGGTTTTTTCGCATCTGCGATGGTACTTCTGCAGATGCGGCTTCACAGGTGCGAGTGTGTATACGTAGGTACAATTTTGAGCTGGATTGGAAGGTACTGCAGATGCAGAGATTTTGTCGCAAAAGCGACTTCGCAGGTGCACATCATGGTTCGCATCTGTGTCCTGGATGCAAGTGCGGTCAGTTATATTTTTGTTGTTTGCCCATCTACGATGACTAGTCCGCGGATGCGACTGTGAGTCTGCAAAAGCGGAAATACTCGGCATAAAGGTTATAATTCAAGGATTTGCCATTTTTATCTTATCTTGGGTTGTAGACCTCGACTTTGAGAGATTTTGGAGGGATTCTTCACGTGCTGGATTGGGGTAAGTGTTCTTACCTGGAATTGATTATATTTCATGATTCCTTCTTTGTTTTTATCATTAAATTAATGGTTTGAGTTGGAGAAAAAATGAGAATTTTGTGAAAACTTTCAAAAATGTAAAATGATGATTTGAAGGACCATTTGATGTCGGAATTGGATAATTTTGGTATGGTTAGACTCGTGTCAAAATGGGTGTCTGGATTTTGTAAATTCTATCGTGTTCCGAGGTACGAGCCCGGGTTGACTTTTGGGTTGACCTTTTAGTTTTCATTAAAGATTGAAGCTTATTATCCGGAATTATTTTCTATGGTTTTTATTTATGATATTAAGTTATTTTGGCTAGATTTGAGCCGCCCAAAGATTGTTTCATGCGAGAAGGTCCATTTAGAATATCGGTTTAGCTTCTTTGAGGTAAGTATCTTTCCTAACATTGTGTAGGAGAACTACCCCTTAGGATTTGAGTCATTTGTGCTATTTGTGTCATGTGAAAGCCGTGTACGCCAGGTGACGAGTATGTACTCAGGCTTATATATGGAAATTGACCGGTTTAGACTCTTAGGCTTCTTTCATGTACTTATTTGGAATTGTAAGCACATGTTATATTTTTTATTCGTCAGGTCTACTATCACGTGCTTTATTTGAAGTTGTTGTTACATGTCACATTCTTTACTTCTCGAGTTTGCTCTTATATGCTTTATTTGAAGTTGTTATCACTTTTATCATTATGTGATTTCTTTTATTCTGGAGTTACTCTTAGTTGAAATTGTTGTTACATGATATCCTTTTGTTGCCGGGTTATTCTCATGCATTTGGACGTAGTGCTAGTTCGTGCCATCTCTTTCATTGTTAGCCTATTCATACACCAGAATTTGAAGTTTTCCATTTCATAGAAATACTTTCACTTTTGTGTTTATCCTTAAACAGTTAATTGGGATTGGGGTTATCGAGAGTCATTAATCTCTTTTAATTGAAGTTGTGTTTAAAGGGGGTGTTATTCCTTATTGAGTTACTTTCCCATTCATTTTGTCGTTATTGAGATTCTATACACATTGTGTTGAGCTGTGGCCTATTTGCTGTGGAAATATTGATATTATTGGAACTTTGAAAAGGTTGTGGCCAATGGGCACTTGTGATACGAGTTGATATGTCGTGTTGCTATGATGTTAGAATTTATGAATTGTTATGTGGTTTTGGTTGTTGTTATGCGGAGTATAAGGGTGGCATTTCACCGTTATTGTTATGCGGAGTATAAGGATGGCATTTTACTGTTATTGAATGTACGGAGTGATAAGGGCGGCTATTGTGTTATTGTTCGGGCGGAGTGATAAGGGTGGCTATTATACGGGGTGATATGGGTGGCTATCGGAGAGATAAGGGTGGCTAATGATATTATCAGGGCGGAGTGATACGGGCAGCTATCAGAGAGATAAGGGTGGCAATGCCAGGGGTGATGTGTGATGGCTCAGGGTTATTGTGTTGGTGATCTTCGTGTGATGGTGTGTTTTTCCTTGTATATGTCATACACCTTGCGTGACTTGTTTGTTGCTTCGATGAACTACTCGATGTCTTGATATTACTTGTTGACTTAGGCTGCAGTAGTACACTCGCACAAGCATACACCGTAGCATGCCATTTATTCTAGCTCAGGAGTATGAAACTTGTCATTTATTGATCAAGCCCGTGTGTTCTTGTATTTTCTGTTTTCATGTTGTTATTGAGCTTGTGATCATGCCGGGTCAATTGTGATTGTGAGCCTGTGATCATGCAGGGCGGATTGTGATTATGAGCTTGTACCACGTTGGGCGGATTGTGATTGTGAGCCTGTGATCATGCTCAGCGGATTGTGATTGTGAGCCTGTGACCATGCCGAGCGGGTTGTAAATGTGAGCCTGCGATCATGTCGGGCGGATTGAGATATTGGCACGTGAGTTTTCCGTGCGGTTGTGATTCAAGATTTGGGCATGAGGTGCCGTGAGTGCATGATGGTGGGTGGAGACCCTTAACTTGTAACTATGAGATGAGGTATCATGGGGTGATTTCATTGTGAACCTTGTGTTAGCACAGCTTGATTAATTGGTTGTCCTCTGTGTTACTTATTTGGTTTCAATGATACTTCATGGTGTTCTTCTTGCTTTACTGTTTACATCACATGTTGATTTTGTTGTTATTTACTAATTTCTGCTATCCATTATTAGCTTTATACTTCTATACTGCATAGGTTACTTTGTCTAGTGGGTGTCTTGACTTGTACCTCGTCCCTACTCCATCGAGGTTAGTCTTGATACTTACTGGGTACCGACCGTGGTGTACCCATACTACACTTCTGCACATTTTTTTTGTAGATCCAGGTACTTCAGAGTCTGTTGATTTGACTAGATATTGCGGTGGAGACTTCAAGGTATACCTGCCGTCGCGTTTGCAGGCCTCGGAGTCACCTTCGGAAGTTATTTATGTACAGTTCATTTTTATTCCAAAACAGTTGTACTTAGAGATTTTTCTGGTGAACTCAGTTAAGCTTATGACTTGTACTACCGGTTTTGAGAGTTGTCTATTATGTTGGGATTGTTGGTTTTGAATAGAAATTTCTTTTTCATATTTAATCGTTGTTGGTTGGATTTTTCCATTATTTCAGTAAGTGTTAGGCTTACCTAGTCTCAAAGACTAGGTGCCATCATGATATCCTACGGAGGAAAATTGGGGTCGTGACAAGTTGGTATCAGAGCTCTAGGTTCATAGGTGTTACGAGTCATAAGCGAGTTTAATAGAGCCTTGCAGATCGGTACAGAGACGTATGTACTTATCTTCTAGAGGCTATAGAACTATTAGGTAAAATCTCCACTTCTTTCATTCCTGTCGTGCGGGTTTGCTGATTTCGAAGTTTGAGCCTTTCTATCTCTGCTCTCTCACTGATGGTGAGGACACGCATTACTTAATCAGCTGAGTAGACACCCGCACCCCCTGCTAGAGCGACGAGAGGCCATGGCTGAGGTAGAAGCCGATGAGGGGCACGTGTCGCAGCTAGACCACCTGGCAGAATAGCAGTTAACGAGCCACCAGTAGCTCTGGTTGGGGGACAGGCACCGAAGGCGCCTGTTGATACCCCTGGACTTCAGGAGACTTTAGCGTAGTTCTTGAGCATGTTTGGTACATTGGCTTAGGGGGGATTGATCTCCGTTGCACCAGCTACTTCGCAGATTGGGGGAGGAGCTTAGAATCCCACTGCCGGTACTCTAGAGCAGTGGACTTACATTGGTCAGGTTCCTAGTATGGTGCCAGTACAACCTGTTATTCCGGTTCAGCCTGAGGCCAGGCTAGGGGCATCAGAGGAGGAGCAGAAGAGGCTTGAGAGGTTCGAGAGGTATAGTCCACCTACTTTCAGTGGCACGAACCAAGGATGCACAGGGATTTTTATAGAAGTATCATCGTATTCTCCTTACCATGGGTATTGTGGAGGTGAGGGGAGTTGCTTTACTATATTTCAGCTGTCGGGAGCAGCGTATCAGTGGTGGCAGATTTATGAGGAAGGTAGACCAGTCGATGTAGCACCACCCACTTGGGCTCAATTTTCAGAGATGTTTTTTAGGAGGTTTGTACCCCAGTCCCTCCAGGATACGTGGCGTGCAGAGTTTGAGCAGCTGCATCAAGGCACCATGACGGTGTCAGAGTATGCCATCAGGTTCAGTGAGTTATCCCGTCATGCACCTACTTTGGTTCCTACAGTCATAGAGCGAGTCCGCAAATTCACTGAGGGGCTCAGTTATGATCTTAGATTTTGCATGGCTCGGGAGTTGCAGACTGATACTCTATTTCAGCTGGTGGTGGAGATTGGCAGGATGTTAGAGCGTATTCGGGGTGAGGAGAGGGAAGCTAAGGAGACCAAGAGGTCTTGAGGTTCTGGGGGGTTCGTGGATTATACTCTTCAGCTATGACCCATCATTGCAGAGGTTCAGGAAGTCAGCCAGTCTAGTACGCACTTCAGACTACTCGTGGTGCTCTAGTTAGTCAGGGTACTCATGTGGGGAAGTCATCTTTTAGTGCACCAACGGTACGGAGTTCCTACAGCGATTATTCTAGTTATTTGGCACAGACTCAGTACGAGCAGCCACGCCCGCAGAGGGGTTGTTATGAGTGTGGAAATACTAGGCACTTCATGAGTTGTCCCAGACTCGGGAGGTGCGGATTTCATCAGAGCACTCAGGCTACGGGCTCCATTCCAGTTGCTACTCCACCTGCACAGCTAGTTAGGGGTGGAGGACAGGCGGGTAGAGGGCGCCCTAGAGGGGGAGGCACGGCCCGTTGATATGCTCTCTATGGTAGGGTTGAGGCCGCTGCACCAGATGGTGTCATTACAGGTATGGTTTTGATTTGTTATAAAGGAGCATCATTCTTATTTTGATATGGTTCTGCTTATCGTGGTGAGTCCTCTTATCTTGCTTCACATACGGGTGAGTTTCGTGATTTTGTACTCTGCTTATGTCTTTACCCCCTTATTGAGAGATTCTATAATGGTAGCCCGTGTCTATCATTTTGTTTTGTTCACTATTGAGAACTATGAGACTAGAAGTGACTTTCTGTTACTCATTACGGTAGGTTTTGATGTGATTTCTAAATGGTTTGGTTAGGATTTGTGATTTAGATGCTCTATTGGTGTGGGGAGTCCATTAAATGTTGTGATTTTTTTTTTTGCGGAATTGAATTAGTGGAAGGTTTCGGTTGGTATGATATGTATTCTACTTGTGATTTAGAGCTAAGGATGGGATCCTCGCATTTTCATGCGGTTTGATATGTTTGAACAGGGCTACGTGCCGCCGTGGAGTTATACTAGGATGAGATCCTTGTGATTAGTTCATATGTTTTGATTCTCCCTTGTGGAATTGATTCGCAGTATGGTACTGATAGAGAGTTGTGCCTATCGAGCTTGTTTGATAATTCTCTCATGTATTTCTCTTCGCATATTTAGTCATATTCGCGTTGTGCTTATTGGGCTTTAGCTTACGAGCTGTGTGCCCAGGTGGCGTTAAATGTGACTTGTCGATTCAGGTGAATGGTTATGAGATCCTCATGTTACTTGCATCGTTGTCAGCGTTGTGAAGGTTTGGGATAAGGTTTTAGCTGAGATGAGGTTATTTGTCGGTGTTGTATTTGATTATGGGCAGCTATTGTGGCCAGATTTGTTGTTATGGACATATGTGTGATGTGTTACATCGTGTCATTGTACCTCATGGATGTAGGCATGAGTTGTGCAGCGGGTGGAGGTTGATACCGTGTGTTGATGTGTGAATCGAATCTTTGGAAAATGATCGGATAGTGAAAATTTGGTTCTAAGGCTTATTAGTGTGGGTTGGAGGAGAAATTTTCAGTTGAGATGGTGTTGTGTCACGCCCCGACCTTGGGGAGCGCGAGCGGCACTCAACCGAGTAAACCTGGCCGAGCAAGCCTATTAGATTTTCTTCTACCCAAACTCATCCATGAATAAAGAGGAGATGCACTCTATTTATCAAACACTGAAAAGATTTCATTAACAACTCCCATTTCATTCCTGTTAGCAGCTTCATTCATAATTTCCAGAATATTACAAGTTTATAGATATAATGAATAACATGTTTGCCAAATACCAACATTTCTAGTTCAAATTCCCACATCAAACACCATCCCTATCTATGGAGCCTCTAAGTACAACAGAAGAGTAATATAGAAATGCTGGCAACAAGGCCCCGCTATACCTCAAAACACAAAGTACAACATCAAATGATATCCGGCCCAGAATAAAATAGGGCTTACCAAAACTTGCTAAATTGGGAGTAACTGCTAACGAGGACCAACGTTGCCCGCTGATGAACCACCTGCATCCATTAAAGATGCAGCGCCCCTGGCAAAAGGGGCATTAGTACGTATGGAATAGTACTAGTATGTAAAGCTAACTATTCTCTTTCAAAATAGAATGGCTATATAAGAAAGGGAAAACCATAGAAACAACAAGTCACAATCAACAATATCCAAACGCCCAGTTAAAACATAATAATTTTCAAAATACGAAAATAAAATATATTTTTGGTTGGGAGATCATTAGCACCGATATGCCATCGTGTTTGTAGCACGGAATCCGATCACGCCTCGGCTAGGCCATCTCCCCACGAACAATGTGGTTCGACATGTGATGCGAAAAAAAGTGTTACCAAGTGTAGTACCACCATGTGCGCAACATGGCATCCAATCTCCACCCGATCAGCTAGGCCCCCTTCCCACATATGCCGTGTGGGTTGACTTTTCCAAATCACAGCTATTTTTAATCTCATCCCAATTAAAGGGGAATAATCTCATCCCAAATAAGGGGAATAATCACAATCCATCACAATCCACCCCTACATCGGCACGTGCAGTTTCGGGTGTGGGTCTTATGAGTCACCCTTCCTCGGTTTGCTAATGATACTTCCAAAAATATTTTTGGTTTACACACAAGGGAAGAAAAAGCACAAATATATTTACCTCATCATCTGTCACATTATATAAATCTCCACTAGTATTTTTAACCAATCACAACAACAATATTTTCTTGGCTCTTTTGGCCATTCACAAGATTCTTTATTCAAGGCACGATGGCCGTATTTCAAATTCCACACTTTCATATCTTTCCTTTCATGTATCATCATCACAAATATCAACATATATACTATTCCGGAATTTACAACTTTAAGTTCATCGGAAATGAAGAATTTAAGCACAATAGATTTCTTTCCAAGAAATGGAATAGAAAGATTGGAAATCGATATGCAGGTTAAAATTATAAGCAAGTAACGCACCATTCTATTTTAAAAGAAAATAATTTTGGAACAGTTGAATCAAAGCTCATTTCATAATCTTTCTCACATCACCACTAGCCACAAGTATAACTTTCATTCTTGGCACGTTGGTCACACTCTATATCCCCAATTCACTTATTTCATTTTCAGACCTCTTTATAAATTATCAACAACAAGACATTTTCAATCAAGACCTAAGGTATACATATGAGCAATTAAGAGTCTTAAGCATATCGAGTTTTTCTCACACAATTTGGCATACTAGCTTTCATTTGAAACACGACTCAAAGCCATAATATTCTAATACGAAACCCATACATTGAATGTATATCTCTTGCCATAAGGCTCATTCGGAATAGGCAAGTTTATAAGGAATAACCGGGAACATAGGAATTAGGAACTTGAGCCAACCATACTTGAAACTTATGGGAACATCATGGAATTCAATTATAAGATAGTAGTTTAGCCAACATACCTTGTTTGAGCTTTCCTTAAGTTACTACAACGTCCCAACACTTCTAGCAATAACAATCTATAGGAAGATAGCAAAAATCAGATAATAATTAGAAGGCTTCACATGGTGTAACTCTCTTAGGAATTTTGTCAAACACTTAGTATGCAAAATAGACTAAAAGCTCTACAATGGTAATCACTTCCTCCCTCAACCAATTTCAACAAGAAACTATCCAAACTAGTTCGTTAACCTCACATACTCCAAGCTATTGATACATACATGGGCTAATTCCAACTCCATAACCTAATTAAACCTATAACAATTGCATGAAAATTTTAGGACAAGGTCTTATCCGGGTAGATGATGGTCTAGTTTATGGCTTCTTGATTCTTGAAGATTGCTGCAAGATTGGATGATTAGAATGCTAGCTTTCCTCCTTCTCTCTCTAAAATGCTCTCACCTCTCTCCAAAATCAGCAGATAATTGCCCCAAAATAAGCCACAAAGTCTATTTATCAAAATGGGGCCGGGTTATAAAAATAAGAAAATGGACCCTCCAAACTCAGGTCTGCGGTCGCAGAACTGACCGCGGAATAGGTATGCAGTCCGCATAATGGACCGCAAAAGTGATGCCCAGAAACTGGGAAGATCTGGGCAGGCCTGTGATCGGTTTGCAGCACAAACCACTTATGCGGCCGCAAAATGGGCCGCAGAATCACCCAACGAAATTCCTCGTGCTAACTCTGTGACAGAAGTGCGGAACGCGAAAAAATTTTGCAATCGCACAATTGACCATGAAACAATCCCTCAAAATTCAACAACTCCCTGCTCAACTCTGTGACGCTCATGCGGCCCACAAAATGGATCAGCGGTCGCGAATCTGACCGTATACTTGGCCCTTCAGCAGAAAATTTTTCACCAACACCTCAATGCATTCTTCAACCCAAAAATTCTGTACTGCAGCGAGCTTGCAAGCCGCAAAGAATTTCTACAGTCCTCAAACACATAAGTCTACCTCGGCACCACAAAACCTCAAATTCCTTGGTGAAATTTTACGGGGCCTTACATGTTGTCGGTCCTGTGTGGATTGAGGTGACATGGGATCACCCGCACGTATATATACGGTAAGTTCATTAAGTGATTTGATGACTTCGGAATGGTTCTTGGCACGTTCGAGGACGAACATTTGCTTAAGAAGGGGAGGATGTAACGACCCAACCTGGTAGTTTTGAGAATTAATGCCCCGTTCGGTGGCTTAAGGTCTCGAGTAACTTTGTATTGTGTATTATGACTTGTGTGTGTGATCGAATTCGGATATTAGATGATTCAGGATTGACTTGGAAGAATAATTCTTGTCTTAGAAGCTTAAGTGAAAATAGTTGATCGGAGTTTGACTTTTTTATAGACGACTCCGGAATGATGTTTTGATGATTCCATTATCTTCGCATGGTGATTTTGGACTTAGGCGTATGCCCAAATTTTGATTTGGAGATATGTAGGTTAATTTGATGCATTTTGGCGAAAATTAGAAAGTTAAAGGTTTGGAAGGCAGAGAGGTTTGTTTGGGAGTTGACTTTGTTGATATCAGGCTCAGATTTCGATTTTCAAAGTTGGAATAGCTCTGTTATGTCATTTGGGACTTGCATGCAAAATTTGAGTTTATTATGGATTGATTTGATATGATTCGGCGCAAGTTGTAGAAGCTGAAAGTCCGCGTTATGTTATGGAGGATGTTTCGAACAAGTTTCAGATCAGTTGGATCATGTTGGGGGAGGCTGGTTTGGGCAGAGATCTCGTGTGGTCGCATCTACGAACCACTGGCCGCAGGTGCGGACGTGAAGACACAGAAGCAAGCTGATGGGGAGTTGAGGCTTTTTGCATCTGCATGGTACTCCTGCAGATGTGGCTCCGCAGGTGTGAGTGTGTATACGCAGGTGCGATTTGAGATGGATTAGAAGGTACCGCAGATACGGAGATTTTGTCGCAAAAGCGACTTCGCAGGGGAGCATCATGGTTCATAGAAGCGACACCACAAATGTGGTGTCTTGGACGCATGTGCGGTCAATTGTATATTTGTTGTTTGTGCATCTCCGATGAATAGTCCGCAGATGCGACTGTGAGTCCGCAAAAGCGGAAGTGCTGGGCAGAAAGGTTATAATTCGAGGGTTTGTCATTTTTATCATATCTTGAGTTGTAGACCTCGATTTTGAGAGATTTTGGTGGGGTTCTTCACTTTTTGGATTGAGGTAAGTGTTCTTTACCCAGAATTGATTATATTTCATGATTCCATCTTTGTTTTTATCATTAAATTAGTGGTTTGAGTTGGAGAAAAAATGAGAATTTTGTGAAAACCTTCAAAAATGTAAAATGATGATTTGAAGGACGGTTTGATGTCGGAATTGGATAATTTTGGTATGGTTGAACTCATATCGGAATGGGTGTTTGGATTTTGTAAACTTTGTCGGGTTTTGATGTGCGGGCCCGGGGTTGACTTTTGGGTTGATGTTTTAGTTTTCACTAAATATCGAAGCTTTATTGTCCGAAATTGTTTCCTATGGTTTTTATTTATGATATTAAGTTATTTTGGCTAGATTTGAGCCATCCGGAGGTTGTTTCACGAGAGAAGGTAATCTTAGAAGTATCGGTTTAGCTTCTTTGAGGTAAATATCTTGCCTAACTTTGTGTTGGGGAACTACCCCTTAGGATTTGAGTCGTATGTGTTATTTATTTCATGTGAAAGCTGTGTACACGAGGTGACGAGTACGTACTAGGGCTTATATATGAAAATTGACCGGTTTAGACTCCTAGGCTTCTTTCATGTACTTATTTGGAATTGTTAGCACATGTTATATCTTTTATTCATCATGTCTACAATCACGTACTTTATTTGAAGTTGTCGTTACATCTCACATTTTTTACTTGTCGAGTTTTCTCTTATATGCTTTATTTGAAGTTGTTATCACTTTTATCATTATGCGGTTTCTTTTATTGTGGAGTTACTTTTATTTGAAATTGTTATTACATGATATCCTTTTGTTGTCGGGTTATTCTCATGCATTTGGACGTAGTGCTAATTCGTGCCATCTCTTTCATTGTTAGCCTATTCATACACTAGAATCCGAAGTTTGTCATTTCATTAAAATACTTTCACTATTGAGTTTATCCTTAAATAGTTAATTGGGATTGAGGTTATCGAAAGTCATTAATCTATTTTAATTGAGTTATGTTTAAAGGAGGTGTATTCCTTGTTGAGTTACTTTCCCATTCATTTTGTCGTTATTGAGATTCTATACACATTTTGTTGAGCCGTAGGCTATTTGTTGTGGAAATATTGATATTGTTGGATCTTTGGAAAGGTTGTGGCCCATGGGCACTTGTGATACGAGTTGATACGTAGTGTTGTTGTGATGTTAGCATTTGTGAATTGTTGTGTGGTTTTGGTTGTTATTATGCAGAGTATAAGGGTGGCATTTCACCGTTGTTGTTATGAGGAGTATAAGAGTGACATTTCACCGTTATTGAATGTACAGAGTGATAAGGGCGGCTATTGTGTTATTGTCTGGTCAGAGTGATAAGAGTGGCTATTATACGGGGTGATATGGGTGGCTATCGGAGAGATAAGGGTGGCTAATGATATTATCGGGGCGGAGTGATACATGTGGCTATCAGAGAGATAAGGGTGGCTAATGATATTATCGGGGCGGAGTGATACATGTGGCTATCAGAGAGATAAGGGTGGCAATGTCAGGGATGATGTGTGATGGCTCGAGGTCATTGTGTTGGTGATCTTCATGTGATGGTGTGTTTTTCCTTGTATATGTCATACACCTTGCGTGACTTGTTTGGTTCTTCAATGAACTACTCGATGTCTTGAAATTACTTGTTGACTTGGGCTGCAATAGTACACTTGCACAAGCATACACCATAGCATGCCACTTATACTAGGTCAAGAGTATAAAACTTGACATTTATTGATCAAGCGTATGTGTTCTTGTATTATCTGTTTCCATGTTGATATTGAGCTTGTGATCATGCCGGGCGGATTGTGATTGTGAGCCTGTGATCATGCCGGGCAGATTGTGATTGTGAGCCTGTGGCCACGCCGAGCGGATTGTGATTGTGAACCCTGTGATCATGCTGGGCGGATTGTAATTGTGAGCCTGTGACCATGCCGGGTGGGTTGTGAATGTGAGCCCGCGATTATACCAGACGGATTGAGATATTGGAACATGAGTTGTCCGTGCGGTTGTGATTCGAAATGCAAATATGAGGTGCCATGGATACCATGATGGTGGGTTAAGACCCTTGACTTGTGATGAGATAAATGTATTATAAGATTTCTTGATAAACCTGATAATTAGATTCTGTGCCGCGGATGTGGCAGACTACTGTCAAGTCTTAAGAGGATGGATGACTCTTTTAATTAATAAAATATGTCACATGGGCCATTTCTTCTTATTTTACGATAAAATGCTTACTTGCTGCCAAAATTAGGTATCAAATCCCATCTTGCCCTTTAGCTTTCAGGCAAAGCCAGTTTGCTTAATGACAACTGACAAAGACCCCTTTTTGCCTTTGTCAGTGAGACAAGTGAATCCTGTTGAGAAATTGCCAAAATTTTCACTAATAAAAAAAATTCAAAAGTTCAAAAACTCAACAATGCAAATCACCTTTCCTAGATAAAGTGTGAAATTAAGATAATTTCTTCGTCTCGTCCTACGCTACACTTTTAAACCTGGGATGTCTTAAAAATATTTGACACCATTTCATTTCTATATAATTTTTTTAAAGATTTATAAGTCGTTAAAGTATTTAAAATTTTAGTTAGATGTTTTCTCTATTAATTAGAAAAACTTTTAGCAATTACTTTAATTTTCACTATCATTAATTGTAATTATTTTATTTTGTTTGTTTAATTAAGTTCAATTTTATGAAATTGAACTGAGTATAGTAGCATAATCATTAAAAAGAAATGGTTCAAAAGTAGCAGCACAAAGTAAAGTACAATAAGGTGGATATGCTTTTCACTTGTTTCTTGCAAATGCAGATAAATAAAGTTCAAATTTATTAATAGCTTGTTTGGCCAAGCTGTAAAAATCAGTTTATTTTGAACAGTATTTTTTTTAAAAGTACTTTTAGTGAGAAGCAATTTGTGTTTGGCTATTGAAAAACACTTTTGAGCAACAATTAGTGTTTGGCCAAGCTTTTAAAAACTATTTTTAAGTGTATTTTTCTCAAAAGTATTTTTCAAAAAAATATTTTTGAAGAGAAGTTACTTTTCTTTTTGCTTCTTCAAAACTGTTTATACTTTTTCTCAAAAATACTTTTTTTTCTTCCAAGGCTTAGGCAAACACTTAAATTTTAAAAAATAAAAATATTTCTTTAAAAAAATTCTTCTAGGATCAGAGAAGGTTTGCCAAACAGGCCATTATGCAAATGCGAGAAACTTTTTTCCCTTTCAAATTTACTCAGTTCTACCTCTTTCAAACAAGAGACAGATTTCCACTGAATTAAAGAGACAGGACATGCTTTTCAGTCAGCTGAGACTACAGAGTGACATTGGACCCCTACATCCAAAAGGATTTTGCAAAAGTTATTTCATTTTCAAATTAGTACACCTTTTGATTTCACAAGAATGTTATATATATATATCCACTAGTATTATTTGATTTATCAATTTAAGAAACATAATAGGAGAGTTATTTCGTTTGCATATCACACGCCACGTTAAGTCAAATTCATTTTCACTCAATGTTAAGTGTAATTTTGAATTACTCATACATGCATCTCGTGTTAAGGTAAAAACATATTTACACATTTATATTAAACCAATAAATACATAATATGTATTTGCAAATAGATTTGTCTCACTTAAGAGTAAATTTTATGGGGGATCATTCAACTTTGTACGCATTACATAAAAGTCATTATTCTTTCTTTTGTTACATAAAAATTATTTTACTTTGCTCCACTTTTCACAAAATTAACTTTGATCATTTTTGTTAAAACCCCGCCTAAAATGTGAGAAGAAAATAACAAAAATGATCCTTATATTTTTGGGTAAGTTCAATATGCACCCATAAATATACTCTTTAGTTGATTTGATTCAATAAAGCTGTCAAAAGTGAGTACTTTTGGTTTTCATCGAGTGTTTAACAAATTATAATTGATATTTTAATGAAAAATATAAAAAAGAGATTACTATGGAATCACATTTAGAAGTGTATTTTTTTCAATTTCACTATTTTTGACTTATTATAAGATTTTGTATAACTTTTTGAGGTGTAATATGCTATTTTAAATTTACTTCTAGCATCTTGTGCATTTTTTGTTTTACGACTTCTAGATTTGACAAGTCCATCCCACCAAAGTATTTAGTCTTACTTGCAATTAGGTATAAGATAACTGAATTTTGTTGTTTCATAATTAATCATGCGGTCTGAAGATATAAAATTCGTATATCATGAAAGAATTAACTCATTTTCAAGGTGAATGTATATTAGTTACATTACAGTCGATTGTGGTGATTGGTGAATTTGCGTTCATCCATTGGTTTGACTTTTGGACAAATCGTTAGTTTTTTTAATCCATTAAAGGATCAAATATTAACTATTTAATTTAGCCTGGAAGAGGTGTGATTTATTTGTATATATTGCAATAGGAGGTTACAAAGCTAAAGTGTGTTGTTACTTTCTTGTTTACTTTCAATTAGTTTCACACTTATAATATTTTTTATAGTAACTTTATGTTTAAGTTAGCAGAGTACCTATGATTTTTAATTTTTTTTTTTTGTCCATTACTGAATTTGACGCAACTATATTAGTAATTCTATTTAATTAAATTTTCGTTTTCAGTATATTTAATAAGCAGAGTTTATTAAATCTTCGATGACAATTAAAAGCGCTCATTTTTGACAATCTTATGGGATCAAAATAGCTAAGGAGTATATTTAAGGGCCCAATTTGAATTTACCCCAAATATAAGGATCATTTTTTGTCATTTTCTCTCATATTTTAGGTGAGTTTTTTTACAAAAAAGATCAAAGTTATTTTTGTGAAAAGTAGAGCAAAGTAAAATAATTTTTATGTAACAAAAGAAAGAATAATGATTTTGGAGTAATGAGCATAAAACTGAGTGACCACCCATAAAATTAATTCCTCACTTAATTATGATTAATTGATATATTTTTTCACATCATCAAAATTACTTAACAATAGTAAATTGATATAGTTGGTGTTAACACCGGAAAAAAATTAAAGTTGTTATCATTGATTGAGACTGCATTCTAATTAATCACGTTAGTATGATTATATTATTATTAATGTTATTATTGTTCTATGAATTTATCTGAAACTGCATAATCATTGAATGATGTCGTATAGTTGATTCCAACGTGTTTGAAATTGGGAACAGAATGTTGGGATATACTAATCATGCGGTTTAAATATAATATTTTGTTTTTGTTCTTTATAAAATAATTATTTATTTAATTTATTCAATTCAATAAAGTACTATTTAAATAGATCATTTGTTATATGTGTGTCCTTTAGTTATGTAATAGACAATTTAGTGTATGGAGTCATAGCTTATGCACAAAAGATTAAATTGTCGGTTCTCATAATTAATAAACTATGTTCACAATCGAAGATATTATTGGGCAAAATATCTTGATGAATGTAGCACAAGATTATGGTATAATTTGTCTTGAATATAGGAATGGTTTTACTCTGACTTCTTGTGCTAGTATACTCAGTGTATATTGAACGGACCAAGTAGAGAAAAGATAATTTTGTACTGAATATATATAATTCATTTTCTCTAATTCATTAAATGAGCTTATACTCCTAATCTTGATATAACTATTATGATCAATGTGATTTGTTTATTGTTTTGATTTATCAAAAGGTACAACTCTATTCAGAGTTAATGTATGCCTAATAGATTGGACAATAACGAATAGCATTTGTGAAATAACAATCAGTTGATAGAATCCATGACTCGATTTTGAGTTTGATGATACCCCTTTATGTAAGCTTATAAGTTTTCATGTGAAAACCCGGTCGATGAATTTTGTATCCGTTATATGAAATAGTTTTAGCGGAATTATAAAGGATTTAATTAGTTGATTAAATTAAATTGTCAGTAATTTAATTTAATTAACTGGTATTTGTGACCTTAACATGGAGAGTTAAAATAAGTGTTAGTGAATTTTCGAAATTCATATTGAGGAGTTCAATTGCAGTTTTTTAGTGGAATAAATTGTAATTAATTATAGTAGAAATTAACTCATCCAAATTTTTGAATGAATACTATAATTAGTAGCATCTTATTATTTCTATGGTTCCTGCTATGCCTAGTAAAAACCTAGACTGACTTGGGTAAAAAGTGACTTGGGGAAAAATCATCCTGTAGAGTTAGAGTAGGATTCTACTTGCACAAGCAGAATCCTACACGTTTTTGGAGCCTCTTTTTTGGCTGAAAAACGAGTCTACATAAGGAAGACGTTTTTTCGCCAAATAAGGCACTTTTCAGAATTGTAAGATCCCACTCAA
>MCJB01042492.1:0-31652 GCA_002018475.1 Nicotiana obtusifolia
CAAACAAAGATGTACAAGCACGTGAATATTAACAAAGTCTTTTGGCACCAACATTGTGTTTTTAAGCCCAAGGGCTTCTTCGATTATCTTCGTATTATCAATAATGGACATTGTCAAAATACACGTATCGGATTCGAAGGGGGATAAGACCTAACAAGGAAAACCTCAGAATCTATTAACTAGGCCAAGGACATATTGAGTGAATAAAACTCGAAGGGAAGTAAGATTGATTCGGGCAACCCTAGTTTATGAAAGGCTAAAGCCAAGCTAGACTATAATTCGGGGATGGTCGATGTTTGCCAAGGCAAGACCTCGACTCTCAAAAATAACGCTAAGGCCGAATTAAATAGAAAGGGACTCACATTTTGCTAAGGCGTGGTCCCGACTCATTAATAGACCAAAAAGCATAGCTTAAAGGTCGAGGGGAATAAACAAAGTTTTTTATTTTTAACCCATCCCGAATCTGCAATAAGGCTAAGGCCGAATTAATGTTGAATTTGCTAAAACCAGTTCAGTTTATTAACAGGTCAGGGTTATCTATAGGTGCGGATTCAAGTCAGTCGATCGTAATTTGCAATGCTAGCTAAGGCAGGAAATGGCAAGACATGAAAGTCACAGAAAAAAGTCAAAATAAAACAAAGGATGTTTATATATAATAATGGAATTTCGAGCTACAAAAATAACATTTCAACAAAACAACATCAATCTGAGCCATCTTCATCTTCCTCGAGAAAGGTTTGCTTCCTCATTTCGGCTTCAATCCTTGTTGCTTCATCGACTTCGGAGGATAAGTCGAAACCCCGGGCTTGAAGCTCCTCAAGAACGGAGAGGCGGGTCTAACATTTGGTATATTCGACCAACATCTTCGATTGCTCCTGGGCGGCCTCAGCATCGGCTCTGTATTGAGCTATTAAGTCTTCAGCATCGGCCTTTGTGGTAGCAATCTCCGATTTCGCTTCTTGCAGCTGGTTGACGAGAACCACCAGATCCTGAGTTAGCGACTCAACTTGGTGCTGTAAGGATTCGGTGTTCTTGGTCAGAACTCCGTTCCTCTCCCGCGCCTCCGAGTTTTGTTCTTCTAAGCGAGTTTGGAAGGCTTCCTTCTCCGAAGTTAGAGTCTCAACCATGGCTTTCCACCCACTAGTTTCAGCCTTAGCCTAGTGCAATTCAAACCGGACTCGGTCTAGCCGATCGGCCATTTGCCCCAGCTGGTCAACCCATTTGCTGTGCTCCCTCCTTATAAAATCTAGCTCAGCCCGAAGGTTCGACATTTCTCCTTCGAGCCGCTAACGTTGTGTCCGTTCTTGTGTCATTCCTTCCTTGATTCGAAGGAACGCCTCATGGTGGAGCACCGAAGACTGTAAGGTATACAAAATTAAACAGTCAGTGTAGACTTAGAGGATAGATATTGGGCACAAGATAAATACATAAGGATGCATACCCTATTCGATGCCTGCTGAGCTTCATTGAACAAGCATGCCCAGTCCACTGTATTCATTGCGGCCTGATCCTCCTCGGTCACCAGGCAATGAAGATAGCTGGCCACGCCTACCGGTGCACCCAATACTCGGGTATCCTCGGGGACAGCGAATGTTATCACCCTCTTCCGATCGGGGTTCGAGCTCGGAGCAGTAAATCTGTCGACCAATTTGGCACCAACAGACACCCTACTCGTCTCGGCCGGGGGACTCCTTCTTGGCATTTCGAGTCCGAAGGTATCAGCCGATGGCACCCCATCGAAGAATTCATCAAAGGCCCCAGCTGCAACCGGCCCTTTATTTGGTGTGTGCATTCTTGCAGCTTGGGCATCGTTCAGAGTTGCCTCTGAAAAAGAAGGCGAATCCGTCATCTCCGGGATGTCCGAGACTCTTTGCGTTACTCCTCCTGTATCAGCCCGGATCCCGGTCCTTATTCTCTCCTCGAGATCCTCATCTCGAGGAGCGCAAGCTTCACCGATGGTTGACTCGGGGACTGCCCGAGGTGGCTCATTGTTCATTGTTTCGGGGCTTCCTTCCCCTTCAGAGCCCTCACTCACTTGGATGGTGGGGTCGGTGACGGTGACTTTGCGGGCCCTAATCTTTTTCCTGCTTTTCCTTCTCTCGGGCTCTGCAGGACCGGGAGCCTCTTTTCTCTTCTTTCCCCCTTCTTTCTCCGATACGGGGGGAGGGCGAGGAGCTTCCCCACCGGTGAGTGTCGACCTCAATTCAGCATCTTTCGAAAGACCTGCAGAACGAGATTCTCGAGAGTTAGTGATAACATCGGTTACTCCAAATAAGATAAACAAGTGTGGCCGGGCTCACCATGATTTTTGGCCTCCCAAAGACCTTTCGATATTTCTCGCCAGGCTCGCTCCGAATAGGTCCTTTGAGCCACCACTCTTCGGACCCAATCCTCCAAGTTTGAATTGCGGCCGGCATCTGGGAAGCGGCTGCATCTTACAGAACATGTCGATTAAACATTCGACAGAGAGCAGTCAATGGTTTAAAAGAAAATGACACTTACGACTTGTGTTCCACTTCTCAGGGAACGGCATGTATTCCGCGGGGATCAAATCGGAGGTCCTTATTCAGACAAACCGACTCATCCAGCCTCGGTCTTTGTCTTCATCGATGCTTGACAACGAGGCCTTGCTGGCCCGGCGAGCGAGTTTTATTAGTCCCCCTCGGAACATCCGGGGACTGTATAATCGGAGTAGGTGGTCAGCAGTGAATGGATGCTGCCCTTCGACCTTACTCACGAAGCGGAAGAGATAGACTATACACCAAATGGATGGATGGACTTGACCCAAAGTAACATTATATCTTTTACAAAAATCAATAATTATGGGGTCCAGGGGTCCAAACGTGAAAGGGTAGTTGTACACACTTAGATAACCTTCCATTTGAGTGGTGATCGACTCACTCGGAGAAGGGACTACCACTTCTTTGTTGGCCCAGTTGCACTCCGCCTTCACCCTGTCAAGGACTTTATGGGTGATCGAGCTGATATACAGTGAGACCCGTTCGCATCTGCCGGGCACTGAAGAAGGCTTCTCGACTTTAAAATCGGAGCCTATAGAACACCCAACAGGTATGAAGGCCTTCAAATGAGGTTCCGCAGAGGTCTCCTCGATGCGAACAAGTCCAACCTCTTCAACGGGCCGAGCAGGTGAAGGATGTTGCTTCTGAGGAACAAATTTAGAAGTTTTTGCCATGGTGATTGAAGTAACAGAAGTGGAAAGCATAGAAGTGTAAGGTGAAAGAGAGATTTTGTGATGAGGAAATGCAGAAAACTATAAGAAGCAGGTTGTTGAGCAGCGTAAAGGTTGGAATTCAAAGGGGAAGGGAAGTATTTATACTTTCCCAAAAGCGGCGGTTCAGAGCACGATGCAAGGGAACATTAAATGTTATACACAGAAGTTGCAGAGTTTTGCAGTCAGACAAGACAGGCAATGATTTCCTTTGTCGACTGTCACGTGCGTCACGGCGCTGCCGTCACGCACCAACAAAAGGTCTTCTAGGGTTCAGTGATTTGAAGCTTCTAACTTCGTGTCATGCTTAATGAATATGTTGATTATTTGACCAAAGTCTAGAGGAACGACGATTCATATCGTTTTTTTGTCTTTACTCTCCAATAAACGAAGGGACTATCTGTATTGGGTCGGATACAATCGAGCGTATAAGGAAGGTCGGGCTCAAGCGTAATATAAGACCGGACTACTTTATATCGGGATCAGCATTTCGGGAAGGAAAGCCCGAAGTCGGGCATCGTTGGGTTCGGAGCTGAAGCAATCAAGGTAAGGCAATCGACGCCGGTCAAGGAAGGTGCATCTTATGGCAAAAGGATCGATTTCGTATAACGGGAAGACCGAAGATCTCATGGGTTCCTGATATTTCGGCGGGAGTCACGGTCCCAACTATCATAGACGTTAAATCATTATTTTAGGGAAATTCCATCCCGTAATTATGGGAATTTATCTTGAATCAGGCTTTTACCATATGTAGGACTCTTCTTCTACCTATAAGAGGGGCATTTATCTTCATTGTAACACACGATACCCATCACAGAAATACTCATTATTATTGCTATCTCTTAGCAGAATTATTTACTTCTCATTGCATATTGTTTCATTTCAGAAAATCTATTCAATCCTAACGGTTTGATCATCCTTCATTCAATTATTATTTACTGCCATATTTTTCATTGTATTGAATAATTTCACATATCCTAAGCACCGCAAATAAATTCAATTGTTTCTCGAATTTTAGAGTAAACAATAGGGAATTCTAAAATATTGCTCATTTAAGATATTTCAAAGCGAATGAATAAAAACTTAAGACAAAACGCAAATGGGAATACGTAGACCTTTAAAGTGTAGTAAGTTCTCTTGAACAGCCAAGAATAGTTAAAATCACACTGGAGATGTATTAAACTTGTTGCTATATGAGACGAATTGGCATTAACAAAATATTCAGACCTTTTTTTTACATGGAAGAAGGAAAGAAAAAGGATGCGTTTAACCATACACCAAAAATGATACAGCAAGATCTTCTTTTCTAAGCAAATGGACCAGAAGACATATGTGAAGAGGAAAAAATTATCATTAAGACAGAACTCTTTTATACCTGAAATATACTCAAAGAAATAATTTCTTTTTAAGAAAAAGGGGAAGGTTTTGAATCCAGAGAGCTTAATATATTTCAAGAGCCTAATTTACTGCTCACGGTTGTTGAAACACAATCCAAATCTGATTTTCACTATCCCATAATTCCTACAAGCATGGTACTACTCTTTGAAAGTCAAAGAATTTAACAAAGGAATATAAACAAATAAGACCACTATTTGAAAGTAAAAGAATTTAACCAAGGAATATAAACAAACTAAGTAGCATATAAATGCAGACAATTCACAGCCCCAGTACTATTTTCACTATTAAATAGTGTTTGTATAAGAGTTATTACAAAGTTCGCATTGCAACATGGACAAACAAATGAAGTTCAGTCTTTGAGATAAAAGTCCAAAGCAGCAACTCTTACACTTCCCCTCTTCCCAGGCTACTCTAACTTGGCTCAAGAGTCAAACGCTAGCAAAAAATCCCTTTTGTTTAGACTCCTGCATTTTAGGCCATACAAAGACACCACATACCAAAGAAAATAGGCAACTTGGACAGATTCACCATAAAAATCAGATGCTCAAATAATTATTCCTTAAGAGCAGAATTTCTAAGGTTCAGATTAATTCCTTAATTATTCAAACCAGAAAAAAAAGGACAGATATAGCGCGAATTCAAACATTATAGATTGTAAATCATCCTATAGGCATGGTGTTCCAGATATTGAATTTATGCTCAATCAAATAAACCAAACAAAGCACAACCAGTTAGTAATTTACATAGAGACACGGTTACGTTGTTAGCCTTAAAGACATAATAGTTAATCTTAGTTATACAACTGAGCATGTTCAGACAGTAGAGATTTATGGTAGACAGGAAGATGCTAAGCAAAGTTTTGGCAGAATTCATGAATTATCTCATTAAGACATGGAATTTAACACTTCAGATTCATTGGTTCAAACCTAAACATAGTAAACATATTCTGGTAACAATATCAAATCACCGAGAGCAAGCATATAACCTTTTGGCATAGCCTTTTCAAAAAGAAGCATCAAATTATTCTTTTTGCTCCTAAGGGCATAGCGTCTAAGCGAGAGACAGAAATTCAAACGTAGTCTAAAAGTACAAGATCTGCAAATATACAAAGTTATTTATTTGGCGACTCTTAAGTCATAGTTTCTAGCGGATAGAATAATTTGAATAAACTCACACTAATCAAATAAATAATAATCCTATAGTCAGGTTCTCTAGCGCACAAAAATCGCAACCCACAAATACTGAGGTTTAAGAGACGTAGCTGGCCTTTAAACTTGGCATGCTTTCAATGTAATGCCGCACAACATTCAGCGTAGTCAAGTGCAAGTAAAACGCGCAAAGAGGGATAAAAGAAGCGAAAAGTACATCGAGAAAAATTAATCTACTCTGCACTGTTCTAGAAGAGGAAGCATAGCTGATACGTTAAACTATGTCTGTCAATGCTGAAAGATAGCCCTAAAGTGAGGGCCCCGGAGATAGTATTTCTCAACTATCGACGTGACAATCATGTCTGCTTGACATCAAACATTTAACACATAAGGAATCGTACTACGTCGTTGTTTACCCTTGATTACGAGTAACAATTAAATTTATATGTGATTTTAAGGATATGCGATATGATTTAATACAATTAAAGAATAAACGGAAATAAAGATCAAATTCAAGGAAAAAGCAAACCGTCAATATTGAATAGTTTTTTTGCGTTAGGAGTTTTTGGGAATAAAATATGAGGCAGACTAGCGAGCGAAGCAGACTAAGATTTTTGTATATTGATTGTCTATCATGTCCCTTTTACAAATGGGGCTGTCTGTTTATATAAGAAAGGTGAAGAATTCTATACAAGGTAAAAATCTCATTTACAAGGTAAGATATTCCTAGAATTAATGGATTCAACATCTTTATTGATTTAAGCCGCGATTCTCACCGAGATGCTTGTATTATCACAAGATTTTCGGTCCTTCAATTACGCAAATCTGACAACTTTACCATGGGATGTTTTACCCTGATCAGCCGCGACGATCTCACCTCGAGCGCCTTCACTTCGAGCTTCGTTTTGACAACATCTGTCTCGGGCTTCTTATACTCGATATTCCGGTCTCGACCTCTCGGTTGGCGACTTCAATCGACGTTGGTCGTCGAATCCCAAAATCGGTATTTCTATGCAAGCGATCGGGTTCGACCCCATACAGTTGTGTATGAGACTAACATGTTATGACATGCAGAATAGTATAGAAAAACTAGAAAACCAGATTCCGGAACAAGTAATAATCAACCGGCAGCAGTGCGCGACCGTTGAACAACTTGTAATAACTCAGTGATGCCAATGTTTATCTTGATTCACAGCCAGGAGAGAGAGACAATAACAGAGAGATAAGGGAGTAGTAATCACAAGAATGTATTATAGTAATAGTGAATAGCAGTAATGAAAAGCGTCCCCTTACAGCCATAATAGCAATAGTATTTATAGCTAGATAACTATTGAGGCTCTTAGTTAGAAAAGGTAAGACAGTCTGAAATTGAGGCTGCAAATTAGTAAAGAGCAGATCTTAGGACAAAATCAATTAGCATAATCGAAGGTAAATAATTTTTAAAAAGTAAAAGTTGATTCAAATAGAGTAAAGCGCATAAGAGAATATATGTGAAATATTAGACTTTACCTAATTAACACAACATTAACGTTAGGAAAGACAAGTATTTAAAAAAAAAAAAAAAATACAGGATTGAGATAAAAAGGATAAAATAAAATTAAATCAAATCAAGTTCAGTAATAGCGAATCAAATTCAAAAAATGCTTATTGTAACGATCAGACCAGTCGTTTTGAGCTCTACCACGTCGTTGGGTGGTTTGAGGTCTTAAGTAGCTTCACCTTATGTATTATGACTTGCACGTACGGTTGGTCTTGATTTCCGAGGAGTTCGGAGTTGATTTGGAAGAATAATTCTCAATTTGGAAGCTTTATGTTTGAAGAGTTGACTAAGATTTGACTTTTGAGTAAACAAACCCGAAATCAGAATTTGAAGATTCCAATATGTTCATATGATGATTATGGACTTAGATGTATGTTCGGGTTGAATATTGGATGATTCGGGAGTGTTTCGGCACTTAATGTGGAAAGTTGGCATTTTGAAGGTTTTAGAATTTTCTAAGTTTGATTTGAAGTGGACATTGGTGTTATTGATATCCGTTTGGGATTTCGAGCCTTGGAATAGGTTCAAATTATGATATGTGAGTATACGTAAAATTTGGCATCAATCTAGAATGATTAAGTGTGATTCAGATGCGTTCGACTGAGTTTGAATGATTTGAAAGTTAAGAGAAGGTTTTTGTCGTTGATTAATGATTTTGATGTTATTTCGCAGCATTTCAAGCCATTGAATAAGTTTTGATGCGGTATTATAACTTGCTGGTGTGATTGGACAAGGTCCCAGGGGCCTCGCGCGTGTTTCAGGATAGTTTCGAACCAAATTTGGATGATTTGTTGCTGCTAGTTGCTGGTTTTGATTTTATTCATGAGATTCTCCTTTTGATTGAGACATGGTATTTACATAATATTCCTTATATATTTGAGATAGCTCTTGATATTCTTTTATCTTTTTGAGATAGCGCTTGATATTACTTATTTGTTTGAGATAGCATATGATAATTGAGAGATTCACGTGGACATTATGTTGAAGGATTATAATAGTTACAGTTTTTACCTTCTTACTACTATTATATTTCATATCTATTTATAATTTATTGTAATGATTTATTGGAGCACTAGTAAGTGTCGATGTCGACCACTCATTATTACTTTTTTGGGGTTAGGCTAGATACTTATTAGGTACGAGTAGATTTACGTACTCATGCCATACTTATCCACTGATTGTGTATTTATTTTTGGTGGTCATATGGGCGCATGAGAGTAGCAATTGAGGGGACTATACGGTGAGCTGCATTTCATATTACGATCCGCAGAACACGGAGTCTCCATCATATTCATTTATGTTGTCCTGTGTATTTTTACATTCGAGAAAGACATTGTATTAATATTGTACTTCCTGGTATATGTTCATGCACTTGTGACACCGGGTTTTGGGAGTTTCTAGTAGATGTTATGACTTTGCTCGATATTGTCATAGTTTCCTTTTCATGTTTAGTTAATATTTTGTATCGTCATGGTTTTCTCTGCATTTATTCATTTATTTATTTAATAAAATCATGATCTTAAAAATAATAAAATGAATAATTAAGTTGGTAGTTCACCATTGCCTTTCCTAACAGCGACGTTGGGCACCATCATGGCCTATAGTGGGAAGTTGGTCGTGACAGCTTGGTATCAAAGCACTAGGTTCAGTTAGGTCTCACAAGTCACGAGCAAGTCTAGTAGAGTCTTGCAGATTGGTATGGAGACGTCTTTACTTATCTTTGAGAGGCTACAAAACTGTTAGGAGAACTCCCCTTTCTTGATTCCTTGTCGTGTGATTTGATTTCGTTTAGGACTATGTCTTCAGTTTCTTCCTACACATTCGAACCCGATTTTGAGCACCTGTTATTAATTGGGCATCGACGAGTAGTGAAGATGCTACAGATAAGGTGCAGGATGTTCTTCCCTCCGTATGTGGGCGGACTATTATCGTTGCCTTGTGGAGGGGTGCTCCATCATTTCGGCCCAGTGCTAGTGTTGCCTATGGTTTTGAGTCTATGCACAGTGTATTGTGATGATCATGCGTTGTTGTCATGCAGTGCTAGTGTAAATAATAGTAAGGTGCTTACCTATGTGTCGCAGCAGTGATTGGTTCGGAAGGACTATCAGGTTCATGACTGGGAGATTCAAAATTTAATTCCAGCGAATGAAAGGCAATTGGACTATGAATGTTCAGTCTTTAGTTGACGGAATAGCAAGGTTGGATATTTTCGAACTTGGTAGAATTCTTTTTGTGTTGTGGTGTTGTCGTCCTTGTTTGGATGTATTAAGTCTCATTAGTATGATGGTCTTCATTTGTTTGCCTTTGGGTCACAATTTGCTGAAATTGTATCTAAAAAGCGGTTATCAGAAATGACGGCGAGCTACGATTTTTGAGTCGACTCGGTGTTTCTAGTGTTGGTAGATCGGGGAAGATGATCTTAAGGAGGCTTAGAGTTGATGGCAATCTGTTTGTTCGAGGGCTACAGAGATGGATCATGATGTGGGGCGGCATTATTGGTGGCGGAAGATGGGGCATTACTGGATACATTACGGTGGTTGAATTGTTAGCAGGTCGATTATGAGCAGCAGAGATCGAGTAGTTCGAATCGGTAGGAGGCTAAGTCGAAGTGGGAGTTGGAGTGGGAGTGTATCATATGGATTTTGTGGCAGGATAGCCACTTGCTTTGAGAAATGTTCATATGATTAGGGTCATGGTGGGCAGAAGACTAAGTCTATTTTGTTGAGATGGTAGCTTCTATACTTGGGAAGTTTGAATATGACGCAACGGAGTTTGCTTGGAATGAAAGAGGGATATGAATGCTTGACTGTCGTTTTGAGATGCTAGGTGGCTTCGAGTTTCAAACGCATTGTTGGACCTTCAGTTGTTCCTAATGGAATGAACTGACTCTTACAGCTGGATGATGAGTGTGGACCTAGGAGAATTAACTGATTTCATAATGGATGTGGTTATGTCTATGCCATTGGAGGATGTCGATATGAGGTTATACAGGTGGACTATCTCATGTAAGAAGGTTAGGGGTTGTATGACTTCTCGTAAAGTCCTATAAAGAGTTCTGTGTTCTATCTAATGGGATGCATGTACTACGATGTGAGCTTGGATCTCTTGAAGAAAATGGTACGCTTGTCAGGAGGTCGAGTGCGCGATTGTGGCTGATAATTCGGGGTGTTATGATTAGTGCAATAAGAACTTATGAGAAATTTGGATGATTAACAGTACGAAGTCATGGTAACTGAGAAGGAGGAGACATTGTAAGTTCTGGATTTATGTGATTGCGGCGCAAAGCTAAGTGGGGGAGCTACGGAACTATTAGGAAGACTTCACTTCTTTCATTCTTATCATGCGAGTTTATTTATCTCGAGTTTGATCCTTTGTCATTCTATTCGCTCCCAGATGGTGAGGACACGAGCTACAATTGCTGAGATGCTGCCCACGGAGTCGGTGATGCTAGGGGCTAGGACAGAGGTAGAGGTAGAGGTCGAGGAGGAGCACACACCGCAGCTGGAACGCCTGTCAGAGCAGCAGTTGAGGAGCCGCCAGTAGCTCCTGTTGGAGGACAGGTGCCGGAGGCGGTTGTTATTACACTCGGAATTTAGGAGACCTTGGCACAGTTCTTGAGCATGTTTGGCACGTTGGCTCAGGCGGGGTTGCTTCCGGTTGCACCAGCCACTTCATAAACTGGGGGAAGAGCCCAGACTCCTGCCGCCCGTAATCCAGAGCAGCGGGCTCATATTGATCAGGTTCCGGGTGTGGTGCCGCACAACCTGTTATTCCAGTTCAGCTCCTGGTTGGGGCAGCAGCATCTGAGGAGGAACAACTTAGACTTGCAAGGTTCAAGAAGTATCGCCCTCCTACTTTCAGTGGTTTGGGTTTAGAGGATGCCTATGGTTTTCTAGAGAAGTACCATATTCTCTGCACTATGGGTATTGTGGAGACAAGTGGGGTTGCTTTTACTAAATTCCAGCTTAAGGGAGCAGCATATCAGTAGTGGCAAGCATACGAGTTAGGTAGCCAGGCCGGTGAGCTTCACTTTCATTAACTCAGTTTTTAGAGATGTTCTTGAGAGAGTTTGTTCCTCAAACCCTTAGGGATGCATGTCGCGTGGAGTTTGAGCAACTGCCCTAGGGCACTATGTCAGTGTTAGAGTATGCCGTTAAATTCAGTGCTTTGTCCAGATATGAACCTTCTTTGCTTTATGCAGTTAGAGAGTAAGTCTGCAGATTCATTGAGGGGCTAAGTTATGGTTTCCGATTCAGCATGGCTCGGGAGTTAGAGATAGATGTTTCGTACTAGCAGGTGATAGAGATCGCTCGTAGATTAGAGGGCGTGTGGGATCAGGAGGGAGATGTTAGGGAGGCTAGGAGGCCTCGCAGACCAGGAGGACCTACTGGTCCCTATTTTGGAGGCAGGGTATGACATGGTAGAGGTTTTATGGGTCAGCCAGTTCAGCTTGCACTTCACGCTTCGCATAGTGTTTCAGATATCAATAGGTCTCAGAGTACCTGCATCGGACAGCTCCCACAGCCACGCCAGTGGAGAGGTTTCTTTGAGTGTGCAGATACCACCCACATAGTGAGAGATTGTCCCAGACTCCGTACAAATGTGTCATAGCGGTGTACTCAGGCTATGAGTTCTGCTCCAGTTGTTGCTATCCCTGCACCGCCACCTAAGGGTGTAGGTCATGCTAGTAGAACTCGCCCATGAGCGGGTGGCCCAGCCCGTTGATATGCTTTCTATGGTAGGGCCGAGGTCGTTGCACCAGATGATGTCATTGCATGCATGGTTTTGATTTTTTTATAGAGAAGCATCATTCTTATTTTGTTTCGGTCTGCTTATCGGGGCAAGTCCTCCTATTTTGCTTCACATATGGGTGAGTTTTGTGATTTTGTACTCTACCTATGTGTTTACCCTAGTTGGGAGATTCTATAGTGGTGGCTCGTGCCCGTCGTTTTGTTTTATTGATTATTGAGAGCTATGAGACTAGGAGGACTTTCTATTACCCATTACAGTAGGTTTTGATGTGATTTCTGAGTGGTTGGTTACGATTTGTGATTGAGATGCTCTACCGGCGTGGGAGTCCGGTATGTGTAGAGATTTTGTTAGCGGAATTGAATTAGTGGAAGGTTTCAGTTGGTATGATATGTATACTACTTATGATTCAGAGCTGAGGATGGGATCCTCGCATTTTCGTGTGGAGTTATATTAGGAGGAGATCCTTGTGATTTGTTCATATACTTTGATTCTCCCTTGTGGAAATGATTTTTAGTATGGTACTGATAGGGAGTTGTTCCTGTCGGACTTGTTTGATAGTTCTCTCATGTGTCTTCTTGTATATTTGCATGGTGCATATTGGGTTTTAGCTTGCGAGGTGTGTGCCCAGGTGGCTTTAGATGTGACTTGTTGATTCGAGTGAATGGTTATGATATCCTCATGTTTCTTGCATCATTGTCAGCGTTGTGGAGGTCTGGGATGAGGTTTTTAGCTGAGATGAGATTTCATCGGTGCTGGATTTGATTATGGGCAGTTATTGTGGCCAAAATATTGTTATGGGCATATGAGTGAGGTGTTACGTCGTATGATTATACCGTGTGGATGTAGGCATGAGTTGTTGCAGCTGGTTGAGGCTGATACAATGTGTGGATGTGGGAATCGGGTCCTTTGGGAATGATAAGACGGTGAGAAATTTGGTTCTAAGATTTACAAACGTGGGTGGAAGGATCAATCTTCAGTTGAGATGGTGTTGTCGGGCTTATGTGAATGTGGGGTGACGTGGGGGTCACCCCGAGTATTTGTATGGTAAGTTCGTTCAGTGAATTGAAGACTTCGGAACGGTTCTTGGCACGTTCGAGGACGGACGTTTGTTTAAAAGGGGGAGGATGCAACAACCTGACCGGTCGTTTTGAGAATTTGCGTCCCGTTCGTTTGGCTTAAGGTCTCGAGTAGCTCCGTACGATGTATTGTGCAATCGAGATCGGTTTTCGGATGTTTCGGGATTGGTTTAGAAGGATGATTCTCGTTTTAGAAGCTTAAGCGGTAAGAGTTGATCGGATTTTGACTTTTGTATAGAAGACTCCAAAATGGTGATTTGATGATTCCAGTAGCTTTGTATGGTGATTTTGGACTTAGGCGAGTATCCTGATTTGGATTTGGAGGTCCATAGGTCAAGTTGATGCAAGTTAGAAATAATTGGAAGAGTTGAAGTTTTGGAAGTTTGAGAGGTTTGATCGGGAGTTGACTTTATTGATATCGGGCTCGGATTGCAATTTCGAGAGTTGGATTAGCTCTGTTATGTCATTTGGAACTTGCATGCAAAATTTGACGTCATTCCGGGTTGTTTCGATATGTTTCGGCGCGAGTTGTAGAAGTTGAAAGCTCATAAGTTCATTAAGTTCGATTTGAGGTGCGATTCATAGTTTGACGTTGGTTGATGTGATTTGGCACCTCGAGCAGGTCTACGTTATATTATGGAACTTGTTGGTATGTTTCGACGGGGTCCCGGGGGCCTCGGGTGTGATTCGGATGGGCTACGGGCCATTTTCTTATGTTTTGGAATGGCTGATATGCTATCTGGTGTTCACGTATACGCGATCGCGAGGTTCAAGTCGCGTTCGCGTAGCATGTTTTGGTGGCTGGCAGATTTCCTTCTTTGCGTTCGTAGGGAGTGTTCCGCGATCGCGTACGTGTGAGTTCTCCTTCCTCGCGTTCGCATTCCTTGTTCTGCATTCGCGTAGCACATCCTTGGCAGCTGATATTGTTTTCTTCTTCGCAATCGCATGCATTCGTTGGCGATTGCATAGTACATTTTTTGGGCAGTAGTTGTTCCTTCTCCGCGATCGCAATTGTATTTTCGCGATCACGATGTGCAAATGCCTGGGCAGCAAATATTAATTCCCAAATCGAGGATTTGATTTCATTGCTCAGTTTTGGACCTAGGGATCTCGGTTAGTGACAATTTTTCGTGGGGTTTTTCAAGCAATTCATTGGGGTAAGTGTTCCTTACTCGAATCTTATTATATTTCATGAATTCATTGTTAATTTCGTCATTTACTTAGTGACTTAAGTTGGAAATTTGGGGAAAATTGTGAAAACTTCTTAAGCTCTTGTTTGGAAGGTTGTTACCTATTGTATTGTATCGTATTGTTACTTTAAATATAATGCTTGTTTTGATTGTTACTTAAATTTTATTGTATCTTATCGTTAAATCCATTATTTTGTAACAATTAAAAGTGCCATTTTATGGTACGACGGACTTGGTATCTTCACGTCGTTTCCTTCTTTTTTTCTCTCATCTTGCCCTTATTATTAAATGAGTATTTTTTATCATTTACCCTACTTTTTTGTACAATTCTACTACGTATCCTATTTTTTAAAATAGTATTGCAAGTTTATTCTTCATATTGTTGGTGCGTGACATCATGAAACACTGACAAACGATACAATCTATCCAGACGTTGTATTCATCAAACAATACAATACAATACAATACAGTACAATGCAATACGATACATTATCAAACGACATGTAAGAACAATCCAAACCAGCTGTAAACTAAACCTTGGAGATTTGAAAGGCGATTATAGGTCGTATTTGAGTAATTCTTGTATGGTTGGACCCGTTATCAAATGGTTGTTCGAATTTTATAATTTTGGTCGGGTTCCGAGACGCGAGCCTAGGGTTGACTTTTTGAGTTGACTTTTTATTTCTCTTTCAAGATCGGAGCTTTATTACCCAGAATGTGTTTTTTATGAGTTTTATTTATGTTATGAAGTTATTTTGGCTAGATTTGAGTCGTTCGGAGGTTGTTTCACACAAGAAGGTCATATTAGAGCATCAGTCTAGCTTCTTTGAGGTAAGTATCATGCTTACTTTGTGTGGGGGAACTACCCCTTATGATTTGAGTCATTTGTGCTAATTGTGTCATGTGAAGGCCGTGTACGCGAGGTGACTAGTACGTACTCGGGCTTATTTGTGGGAATTTGACCATTTAAGGCTCTTATGTTCTTATGTCCACTAAAAAGGAAGTTGTCTTATCATGTTAAATCCTCAATTTACTAAATTTACCGTTATGTGTCTCAATTAGAGTTGATTGATTTATATTCTACTGTTGTTGCTAACAAACTCTTATGTGCCTTAACTGAAGTTGTCGCCCCTCTTATTGCCATGTTGTCTTTTCCGTTATTGCTTATCCTTAATTGAAGTTATTGATGCCTTTTCCGTAAACTGCTTAATCATTATGTGAAGTTATTGATGTATTTTCCGTAAATGCTTAACCTTAATTGAAGTTATTGCTGTCCTTTCCGCAGGTACTTATCCTTAACAAAAGTTTTGCTACCCCTTTCATTGTTGACTTATGCTTATTTGGAGTCATTGATTCATGCTATCTCTCTTATTATCGAGTTGTACTTATGTGGAATCATTGTTGCACATTATCTCTCCCCTTGTTGAGCTATTATTGTCGAAACCATTATTCTCTGTTGTGTCTTTTATTGTGAGCTCGTTCTTTTGTTTTCTTTGTGTTGTTAAGTTCTTGTTGTTATTTACTTGCCATACTCTCGTGTTATTATTGTTGTTGCTGTTGTACTCAGTGTAGTTGAGCCGAGGCCTATGCGTAATTATGGTATTGAAATTGTTTTGAGGAAAGGTTGTGGCATATGGGCACATGTGGTGAAAGTCATTATATTGTATTGTTATGTTTTAGTACACGTGGTATTCTTGAGAGGATTGTTGGGGTGCTCGCACGTTTGTTGTCGGTGCTGTTGTTATTATTGATATTTGCACATGAGGCGTGACAAGGCGGGCTATATATGTGGGTTTGAGCATGTGACGAGACAGGGTGGTAGTATTATGATGCTCGTGCGGCGAGACAAGGTGGGCATTTACTTTATTGTTGCGCACGAAGCGAGACAAGGTGGGCTATGTCGGGGATGATTTGTGATGACTTGTGATGGCCTGGGGTATTGTTATTGATGATGTTTATGTAGCGGTGTGCCTACATGGTGTGCGTTATGCATTTTACGTCTTGTTGTGTTGTTTTCTACGTGCCATTTGTTGTCTCTACTCTTACATGTTGATTGGAGTTGTAATAGAGCACTTGCACAAGCATAAAGGTAATTAATCACTCATATCGGTTTGAGAAGATGAACCCTAATGTCTATTGACTATTTACATATATTCTCGTATATTTTCCTTTTGTGTGAAAGTAATTCTACTAGCACGTGAACTGTACGTGCAAATATGAGGTATTAATGGTATTGGCACGTGAGTTGTCCGTGTGATTAAAATTTGTAATGTGAACACAAGATGCCAAGTGATTTGGGTTCGTGATTTGGGACCCGTGATTTCTGATTATGAGGTTTGGTACCTCGAGAAAATTCTTGAATAAATCTTGTGTGAAAGCGGTTATTCTTATTAAGTTGTTACTTGTTTTCCTTTATTTGGCTTCGCCGGACTTGAACTGCGTTCAGCTTACCATACGGCGTATAACCTGTTTGTTCCCGGTTGCTAATTGTTGTCTCAAGTTTCCTATTGTGGGTGTTGTTATTGTTAATTTTACCATGCTTAGCTTTATATTGATATTGGTCCCTGTTAGTTTAAAATTCATACTTGTATAGGTTATTAAGTCCTGTAGGTGTCCTGACTGTCCCTCGTCACTACTCCACCGAGGTTAGTCTTAATACTTACTAGGTACCGCATTGGTTTACTTATAGAAACTTATTCCAAATAATAAAGTTTCGATCTTTATTCAATTAGACAAAGTCAACCAAAACGTCAACCAGGGCCGCTTCCCGAAACACGACAAAACCGATCCTGACTAAATATTTGTATACGAGTCCAAATACAAGTTTTATTCAAAGCCGACTCCGAATCGGGATTCAAATCTCAATTAGTTACTTTCTAAAATCTAGCACAAAATATCCCAAATTTCTCTTTCAAATCCCTTAACCTATGTATAATAATTCATGGAGAAATAAGATATAATATCAAAATCTAGTTGAAATCACTCACCCCCAATGTAATGATGAAATTCACCCCAAAAATTGCCTCTAGCCGAGGTCCAAAACTCAAAATAATGAAAATTGACCAAACCCTCAAAATATAACCTCTTACCAGCAATTTCCGCATCTGCCAACAAAATAGACACTTTTGTGATGTTGCATTTGCGGCAAAACCTTTGCAGATGCTAAATTCATTTATGTTGTCGAGCTCTTGCTTCTGTGATAAATTTATGCATCTGCAAATGCACTTCTACGCAAGCACCCTCGAATAAGCAGCCCCGCACCTACGCAACTCCAACACATATACGATCCACCTAGACCACTGCCTACTCTTGCTTCTGCGTACAAAGCCTCTCACATGTAGCTCCTTAGATGCGCTGCTTCAGGACGCTAGTGTGATGCACCAGATCTCTGCCAAAAACCAGCAATGCCAACATGCACCCAAATGATCCAAAATCAACTCGAAACACTCCTGAGCCCCCGGAATCACGTCCAGTCAAACAAACAATTTCGAATATATTATCCAAACTCATCCAAATACTAAATGAAATACGAATAACATCAAAAGCAAGAATCAACGACCGAAACCAATTGCTTAAGTTTTCAACTTTTCAATTTGCCAAACATTTCTGAATCGTGCCTAAACATTTTGGATTCCAGCGAAACTTCACATACATGTTTAAAAGGGCTAAATGAACCTATAACAATTCCCGAAACAACAATCTAATTCAGATATCATCAATGTCAATTCCTGGTCAAACCAATGAACTCTCCAAACCTTTAAATTGCTAACTTTCAGCAATTAGAGCCAAAACATCCTAGGAACTCAAAATCCAAATTGAGACATATGCCTATGTCCAAAATAACCATACGAAACTATTGGAACCATCGAATAACCAATCAGAGTTCATATATTTAAAAGTCAAACATTGGTCAACTCTTACAACTTAAACCTCCAACAATGGAACTAAGTGCTCTACTTTACTCCTAAACCTTCCCGAAACCAAACCACTATCCCCACACGTTACAAAACAACAAACAAGAATACTGAAAGCATCAAATAGCAAAACGGGGCTCAAGTATACAGAATGACCGACTGGGTCGTTACAGTAGTACAAGTCGTGAGCCACTAAATTAACAAACATAACATTTGTATGAAAAAAATATATCATTTTGTTTGAAATATACATAAACAGAAATACAAGTCCTCAACTACCATGAACCAAAGAGTAGCATGCATATGGAACGTTGGTACATCTTAATAGTAGCATTCGGCTTACACAACAGCTCAATTCCAGACTCTACACGCAAGGTACAGAAGTATAGTACGAGTACAACCAACCCCATGTACTTTGTAAATATTAAGACTAACCCCAATAAAGTAGTAGCAATCTTTATATAACTCGTGCAACTCATATGCATATAAAATAATAGGAAAATAACCAAGAAATAGCCAAAGGATAGCAGATATCAATAATAAAGGTGCAAAATGGAAGAAGTAGGTAATAAGCATATTTTTTCCAATTAAACATATCAAAGCAAGTACAATTGCACCAAATTTTCATATAGAAGAGATATGCACGAAGTAGCATTTACTCGAATACTTCCACATGAATATAGAGTATCCATACATGATAAAGATCCTATTTCACATTAGTTTTGAAATAGCATTTATATGAAAGCCTTTACATGAGTCCGACATGCCAGTATATGACGAAGGCTCTTCATTTCCCTCAATTTTATACCCTTCAAGTGTCCAACAATTCATTAACATGTCACGTTCATATGTAAAATGCATCAACTAGCATAGATAAAAGATATGCAAGATAAAGCATGTAAAATGTACTAAATGCGCACAAAGAATCACTTCAACGAAATAAAGCTTCCACCTTTATGCTCAAAACTCATTAATCAGATCTCATATCACAAAAGAATCAAAAACTCATCGATTTCTAACAACCTGAGTATACGCTTGATGAGCTCCATATCACTTCCAGGCCCTTTTTGTTCTACTTTAGTTGAATCGATAGAGAATTTGCTTGAATTGTGGCCTAATGTGTTGCTGCTTGGTGCAGGTGTAGATGAGATTGATATGGGACAAAAACGGATGATTCTAGAGGACGAAAAATAGCTGCGCGGTAGTACAGTTAAGGCATAGAACGTGCACCTGAGCACGCACAGGAGGCACGTAACCTTGGAGGATGAGTGTGCTCACATGCACATCCCAGTTCCCAGGTGCACGGCAACGGACACCCGCCTTCGAGAAACTTAAGTCAGGCTTATTTTTGCAATTTTTGGCGCAATCCCCTTGATTTATGTGAAGGCTATGCTCGTCCCAAGATATGTATCTTGGATTTGTAGAGCAACTTTTCGAGACAAGATGGCAAGGAAACACCGGAGAATTTGAAAACTTCATCTGAATCATTCAATACCGAAGTTCATTTGAATTCGTGGGTTATAATATTTTCTTGTTCTCCTAGTACTCTCATGATGAACAATTTCTCCACTATGAAGTAATCATTCTTAGGGTTACTGATGTATATTGTGTCTTGATTGTTATTCGAGGATTTCACTTCTGTAGTGCTTGAATTCATTGGAAGAGTGTTTTAATTGAAATGCAAAGTTATTTGTGGTTTCACTTTAATTGGAAGAGCAGCATTGTTGCAAATATCATTGTGTTATCATGTTTGGGTGAATTTCACGACTCTCATAAGTAATCGAAAAATCTTATAGAGTTATCAATTATCCTAATCTTGAGTAATAGTCGAGAGACATTCTTCATAAGACCAATCATCCAATGTATTCTTGTAGATGTTCATCACACTTGTTGTTAGGATATTCAACGGGAGACTTATTCATTTGGAAGAAGAATTTGAATCTCAAAGATAATCTAATCAGTTGTTGAAATCGGAAGAGTCAACAGAACTTAAGATCTGAACTTGGAATAGAGTTCTATCTTGAATAATAGTCGAGCACATATCTTGTCAATGCCCTTATTTCTCTCACTGATATCCAATTGTTTCTACCTAATTCCCACTTTCCCATAATTATTCATAAGTGATAATCTTAGTTGTTACTCTTAGTTCTTTCATAAGTCAAAACTAAAGGTTTATATTCCTAAATTGTGTTATGCTGAAGAATTATTTGAACATTATTTAAACCGATCATTGTGGAGACGATTTAATAGACATACTCGCTTTGACTAGCGAGGTTAAGTTTACACACCGATTTTGCACTCGTCAAATTTTAGTGTCAATGTGGAAAATTGGCAACTAATATTATTCAAAATAATTTTTGGTGCTAATTCAGAAACAAAATATGTCTACTCCCATAAACTCTCAATTGATCGCAAGCAACATATAAGGTTTTGTGATGTATGAATTAATCCTCCTCAAAGGAATTGGTGCATACGACGCATAATTTGATAAGAACACCTGCAGCAGTGAGAAAGGAGAAAGAATCAAGCAGATCATTCTTGAGGCAGACTTCAACTCAGGAAAAGATGGTGCACCATGAAGATGAGGGGTGGAAATAGCTGCAAGAAAACCAGCACAACAGAGAGAAGCAGCTGCATGAGCAACGGCTAAAGCAGCGCTTAGAGCTAATAATGAGACGGTCGAAGGGGATTGGGGTTGAAGATTAAATCTAAATCGACCTCTGGTTGAAGACGAGTTTGAAAATGCACCCCCAGGCTTGGGAGATTGCTGGGAGACTATGAGTCACGACCCAATTTCCACTATAAGCCGTGGTGGCGCCCAACATCGCTGTTAGGCAAGCCCACAGTGGACTATCCATTTAATTGTTCATTTTAGTATTTTTAAAGACAATGATTTTTGTTTAATAAAGAACTAAGGATAAGTGATCGTAGGAATATAAAGCATAAAAATAAACATAAGGGTGAAGTAATGAAATTAAGAGACAAAAATCATGAATATCTACTAGAAATCCCCAAAACCTAGTGCCACAAATGCACGAGCATCTAGTAGAAAATACAAAACTCCCTACAACTACTACCTAAAATAGAATAGATAAAAATAATAAATACAACAAGACGAGGCTCCGGGTGCTGCAGAACGGAGAATGGGAAAACAGTTCGCAACTAAGCCTCCGGGTAATACAGATGCACGCCTGGAGGAATACCAGATATACCTACCTCAGAACCTGCATAATTTGTGCAGAAGTGTAGCATCTGTATATAAATAACATGTACCCAGTAAGTATCTAGTCTAACCTCGAAGAAGTAGTGACAAGGGGCTGACATCAACACTTACTTGTGGTCAATATACATAGAGTGCAAGAATTATAGATAGGCATGAAATGCAACTGAAATAATGGAAAAAGAGGCAATAATTAAGTGATTTTTTAACAAAATAACAAGTTAAAAGTCCCCAAATATCACATGCTAATCTCAACACGTAAGGGCTAACACGTAATTACAATTTCTCAAGTCATGAAGGATATATTGAGTACATTCAGACTCCTAGCGTCAACACGCACGATTTATGCCGAGGTCGTACAACCCGATACATAACAATCATGTACATACACTACCGAGATCGTACGGCCCGATCCATGAATGCATCACATTATATATAAATATTTCCGAGGCGTTTGACCAGATCCACATGAATAGGGAAACTCTTCGGACTAGGAATTTAGGAATTTCCTATTTACAACCCACGGTAAGCCCATAAAGGGATATACATTTTTCATCAATAATTAAACATTCTGCCAAATCTCTACGTTATGAAGCTTGAGCTAACATAATTTTTAATCAAATTTTATTCGTTAATACAAGTAATTAAACTAATAAGTTGAGTTCAAATAATGGAAATATTGCATAATAAAGTCCTATGTCTACTCGGACATAACATGAATTTTAGCTACGTACGGACTCTCGTAACTTCGTGTGTATGTAGCACCCACAATTAGTAAGAAATAACAATGTAAACACCTATGCGGTTAATTCCCTTTTATAATATTAGGCAAGAAACTTACCTCATATCCAAATCTACTTCTCGGTCTACAAAGCACACTAAAAGCCTTAAGTCGGTGCCGAGCAATCCGAAACTAGCCAAAGGTTGTACAAACTAATTAATATTTTCTCAAAAGTTCATAATTTGACAATTAACGTAATTACGCAACCCAAGATTCCCATAATTCACCCCCGGTCCACGTGCCCAGATTCTGGAAAGTTTTTGTAAATAATTGTTACCCATAACCTCACGAACCCAAATATATAATTTCTACTCAATTCCATAACCATTTTCGTGGTCTAATCCCTTTTTTTATTTTATCAAAGCCTAGGTTTTTCAATAAATCCTAAAAATTCCACATTTTACATGTTAAAATCTACCCATAATCCATGTATTGAACTCACACTGTAGAGATTACTTACCTCAATGTGGTAGATGAAAAACCCTCTCCAAGGAGCTCTAAAATCAGCCATAAGTTGAGAGAAATGAACTAAATAGGCCAAAGTCCTGTTATTAATAAAGCCCACTGCCCAGCGACCCTTATTCGTGATCGCGGAAGAAACCTCGTGATCATGAAGGCAAAGCTTGCCCTGGCTAGAAAGTCTTCATCGCGAACGCGAGGCTTGCCCAGCCTAAGCTTCGCAAATGCGATCATCCCTTTGCGAACGGAAAGAGAAATGGTGGCTGACCCTTCCAATTACCCTTTTTTCTAAGCGAACGCGAAGACCATCAATCAAGGACCTTCACGAACACGACCGGTTGATCGCGAATGAGAAGAGAAAAAAATACCCAGTCTGCAATTCCTTCTCCACGAACGCGACTCCACCTCCCCATAAGCTAAGAAGGAAACCAGAACCAGCAAGAGTAGAAATTTCACACTTAGCTCCAGGTACTCCGAAATTCACCTGAGCCACTCGGGACCCCGTCCAACTGCACCAACAAGTCCATAAACATAATTTGAACCTGCTCCAACCCTCGAAAAATGCAAAACAACATCGAAACTATGAACCGCACCCAAAAATCAAATTGATCAACTTATGAACTTCAAATAACTTCAACTCGCTTCGAATGCGCCGAATCATACTTATACAACTCCAAAATGACACCAAATTTTACGTACAAGTCATAAATCACCATAAAGACCTGTTCCTAGGCTTGGAATCCCAAACGGATGTCGATAGCACCAAAGTCCACTTCAAACCAAATTTAAAGAACTAAAAAACCTTCAATGTGCCAACTTTCAACATTAAGCGCCGAAACGCTCCCGGATCATTTGAAGTCCAATCCAAACACATGCCCAAGTCCAAAATCATCATAAAAACCTATTAGAACCATCTCTCAGTCCGAGGTCGTTTTGACAAAATGTTGACTCATGTCAAATTTGGCCATCTTAAGCCACTCTTAAGGAACTAAGTGTTCCGATTTCAACTCAATCCCTTCCAAACCCAAACCAACCATCCCCGTAAGTCATAAAATAGTAAAAGCACATTTAGGTGTATTAATTAGAGGAACATGGATCTAAAAAGTAAAACGACCGGTCGGGTCATTACATTCTTCGCCTCTTAAATAATTATTTGTCCTCGAACGGGTCTAGAGTCATACCTAGAGTGCTGAACAAGTGTGGATATCTGCTGCCATGTCCTTCTCGGTCTCCCAAGTCGCTTCCTCCTCTAGTTGACCCCTCTAGTAGACCTTTACAACAGAAATCTTCTTAGACCTCAACCGGCAAACCTGCCTAAGACCAATGGAAATAGGCTCCTCATAACCCAAGCTCTAATCTAGCTGAACCGTGCTGTAATCAAACACATGCGATCTGTCGGCGTGGTGCTTCCAGAGCATAGACACATGGAAAACCAGATGAACACCCGATAGATTGGGAGGCAAAGCAAGCTCATACGCAACCTCCCCAACTCGTCTCAACACCTCAAATGGGCCAATAAACCTCCGGCTCAACTTGCCTTTATTTCTGAACCTCATGATACCCTTCATCGGCAAGACATTCAAGAGAACCTTCTTGCGCACCATAAATGATAAATCACGCACCTTCTCATCTGCGTAATGCTTCTATCAAGATTGTGCTGTGTGAAGTCGCTCCCGAATTAAGTTTAACTTCTCCAAGGCATCCTTCACTAAATCAGTGCCATATAACCTTGCCTCACCGAGCTCAAACCATCCGATGGCCGAGCGACATCGCCGACCATATAAAGCTTCAAATTGAGCCATCTAGATGCTGGACTGATAACTGTTGTTTGAAGCAAACTCGGACAAAGGCAAGAATTGATCCCACTGCCCTCCAAAGTCAATCACACACACTCTGAGCATATCTTCTAGAATTTGAACTTTTTCGCTTTGGTTGCCCGTCGGTCTGCAGATGAAAGGCTGTGTTGAGTTGTACCTGCATGCCCAACTCGCTCTGTACTGCTCTCTAGAAATGCAAAGTGAACTGAGGGCCTCTATCCGATATGATGGAAATAGGCACACCATGCAACCGGACAATCTTTTGGATGTAAATCTGGGCCAACCTCTCTGAAGAGTATGTAGTCACCACCAGAATAAAGTGTGCCGACTTGGTCAGCCGGTTGACAATGACCCAAATGGCATAAAACTTCCTCAATGTTTGCGGCAACCCAACTAAAAATTCCATAGTGATGCTCTTACATTTCCACTTCGATACAACCATCTACTGAAGTAGGCCACCTAGCCTCTAGTGCTCATACTTAACATACTGGAAATTTAGACATCTCGCAACATACTCAACTATGTCTTCTTCATCTGCCGCCATGAATATTGTTGCTCAGGTCGCGATACATCTTCATAGCACCTGGATGGATAGAATATCGAGAATTGTTTGCCTCTTCTAGAATCCTCTCCCTCAAGCCATATCCATTAGGAACACATAGGCAGTCCTGGAGTCATAGAACACCATCCTCACCGATGGTGACCTCCTTGGCACAAACATGTAGTACCGTCTCTCTAAGAACCAGCAAGTGCAGATCATCGTACTGACGAGCTTTGATCTGCTCACATAATGAAGGCTGAGCCACAAAACATGCAAGAACTCAACTGGGCTCTGAAATGTCCAACTTAACAAGTCTGTTAGCAAAGGACTAAATGTCCAAAGCCAATGGCCTCTCCTCTGCTGTAATGAATGCCAAACTACCCATACTCTTGGCCTTTCGTCTCAAGGAATCCGCAACCACATTCGCCTTACTCGGATGGTAGATGATGGTAATATCATAGTCCTTCAGTAACTCAAGCCACCTGTGCTGCCTCAAATTAAGATTTCTCTACTTAAACAAATGCTGCAAGCTACGATGATAGGTGTAAACCTCAAAGGACACCCCATAATGATAATGCCTCTAGATATTGAGAGCATGAACTATTGCGGCCAACTCCAAATCATGTACGAGGTAATTCTTCTCGTGGGGCTTTAGCTGATATAAAGGATACGCAGTAACTCGCGCCTCCTGTATCAATACACAACACAGGCTAACACGTGAAGCATCACAATACACCGTATACATCCCTAAACTGGAAGGCAACACTAACACCAGTGTTTTAGTCAAGGTGGTCTTGAGCTTCTAAAAGCTCGCCTCACAATCATCGGACCATCGGAACGGAGCACCCTTCTGGGTTAATCTAGTCAAAAGTGTCGCAATAGACGAGAAGCCCTCCATAAACCGCCGATAATAACCTGCTAACCTCAAGAAACTCCTGATCTCAGGCTGTGGTAAGATGAGGCCAACTCTAGACTGCCTCGATCTTCATGGGATCCACCTTAATACCATCCCCTGATACAACATGCCCAAGAATGCCACAGAATCTAACCAGAACATGCACTTGAAGAACTTAGCATATAGCTTCTATTCCTACATGGTCTAACATAACTCTCACATGCTGCTCGTGCTCCTCCTTACTATGTGAGTAGATCGAATGTCATCAATGAAGACAATTACAAATGAGTCAAGATATGGCATGAACACCCGATTCTTCAAATCCATAAACGCCGCCAGGGCGTTGGTCAAGCCAAAGGACATCACTAAAAACTCATAGTACCCATACCTTGTCTGAAAAGCTGTCTTCAAAACATTCGAAGCACGAATCTTCGGCTGATGATACCCAAATCTCAAGTTGATCTTAGAGAACACTCTAGCACCCTGCAATTGGTCAAACAAATCATCAATGCGCGGCAAAAAGTACTTTTTTTTTATGGGAACTTTGTTCAACTCGCGGTAATCAATGCACATTTGCATACTCCCATCCTTTTTCTTCACAAATAATAACGATGCACCCCAAGGCGACACATTCGATATGGTGAACCCCTTCGCAAGCAACTCCTCAAGTTGTTCCTTTAACTTTTTCAACTCTTTCGGAGCCATGTGGTACGGTGGAATAGAGATACGCTGGGTACTTGGCGCCAAATCAATACTGAAATCGATATCATGATATGGTGGCATGCCTGGTAAATTAGAAGGAAATATATCAGAGAACTCCCGCACGACGGGCACTGAATTAATCATGGGAGTCTCTATAGCAGTATCCCGAACATAAGTTAGATAAGCCAAACAACCCTTCTTAACCATATGTCGAGGCTTCAAGAAAGAGATAACTTGGTTAGATGTAGTAATAGATGAACCCCTCCACTCCAATATAGGCAACTCTGGCATCGCCAAGGTAACATTCTTGGTATGGCAATCAATAACGGCACGGCATGGAGACAACCAGTCCATGCATAGAATGACCTCAAAGTCAGTCATGTCGAGCAACAGAAGATGCGCTCTGGTCACATAATCAAAGAAAGTCACAATACAAGATCAGTAAACCCCACCCACAGCAACAGAATCGCCCACTAGCGTGGACACATATACAAGAGCACCCAAGGACTCACAAAAGACATCCAGATTATGAGCAAATAGAGAAGAAACATATGAATAAGTAGACCCTAGATCAAATAGTACCGAAGCATCCCTACCGTAGATAGATATAATACCTATGATCACGGTGTCTGAGGCTACTACATCCGGCCTGGTTGGAAAAGCATAGAACCTAACTGGAGTGCCACCTACCCACCTTCCCTCGGCCTCTGGCAGGCCGGACAACCGGTGCGATGATCATGGGCTGAGGGCCTTGCTGTACTGCCTTGCCTTAAAGCCTGGGACAAAATCTCCTCATGTGACCAAGCACCCCACACTAATACCAACCTCTCGGTGCGGAAGAGTCTGATCCTGGTTTGACCCTGGGGACATGAATACCCACTGGAAGAAACCTGAGTAGCCGGTGGATGGTAGGAGCTCTCTAGAATGGTGCTGAAATCGGGCCGCACAGGTGCACCCTGAGAAGGCGGTGGTGCTGAATAAGTGGGCCTGCTGGACTCAGCCCTCATGAACGGACCTCTGCCCCCCAGACGAGGTGCGGCTAAACACTCCAGAATGCCGAGGCCTCTTCTCCCCCGTCCTCTACAATCAGCCCTGTTTGAGGATACCCTCAATCCACTGAGGTATCTCCACAACTTGCTCGTAAGGAATCATCTCAACCTCTCCGGCCATAATAACCTAAATAAAATAATACAAGCCCGCAAAAAACCTTTGCACTCTCTCTACATTGGTGGGGAGTATAATAAGTGCATGGTAAGACAACTTAGAAAACCTCACCTCATAATTGGTCCCAGACATCTGACCCTACTGGAGCCACTCGATTTGAATCCCTAGCTCTTCCCTCTAAGAGGGTAGAATATACCTCTCCAAAAAGAGATGTGTGAACTGGTCCCAAGTCAAGGGAGGAGAACATGTTGGTTTGCTGAGAAGATAGGACTACCACCATTTATGGGCTCTGCCCTCCAACTAAAATGTGCGGAAGTCCACCCCGTTGGACTCAAATACTCTCATGTTGTGTAGTCTATCTCTACAATGGTCAATAAAATCCTAGGGGTCCTCATGTCGCTCATTGTGAAAGGCAGGAGTATTTAGTCTGGTCCATCTATCCATTAGCTTATGCGGCTCAACGGTCACATCTGGTCTGGGCTCTAGTAAAGCTGCTGCAATTGGTTGAGCCCCGCCTGTAGGTAGTGCACCTATGGTCTGATATACGGCAGCAGCGTGCCCTAAAGCCTGAGCAGTAGGGGTCTGTGCTCTCCCTCCTGCCTGAGATGTTGCTAGGTCTGCTGGAAATAAACTAGCCTGCGTCATAGAGTCCATAAACCGCACTATACGACCTATGACCTCCTGAAAGCCCGGGCGGACATGAAATCTGTGGGGCCACCTTAGCTGCATGCGCCTCACCCTGCTCTTCAATGACAGGATCCTCCACTGGATCTGTTGGTAGTACAACGAGAGAAACTCTAGGATGCCCTCGTCCTCTAGCAGGAGCTGGAGCGCTCCCTCGACCCCTGCCTCGGCCTCTAACAACATGGGGAGCAACTCCTCCATTGCCGCGTACATCTGTCGCGCACGTTCTCACCATCTGTGAGAGAATATGAGAAAGATACTTAGCACAACATCAACTGCACGATAGGAGATGAGGAAAGAAAAGTTTCTCAATACCCTATAGCATATCGAAGATAAGTATGGATATCTCCGCACCGATGCGCAAGATTCTATTAGGCCCGCTCATGACTTGTAAGACCTATGTGAACCTAGTGCTCTAATATCAAGTTGTCACGGCAAAATTCCCATTATAGTTCGTGATGGCGCCTAACATCACAGCTAGGCTAGCCTACAGTGAACTATCCATTTAATTGTTCATTTTAATATTTTTAAAGACATTGATATTTATTTATAAAAGAACTAAGAATAAGTGACCTTATTAATATAAAGCATAAAAATAAACATACGGGTGAAGTAGTGAAATTAATAGACAAAAATCATGAATATTTACTAGAAATCTCCAAAATCCGGCGTCACAAGTGCACGAGAATCTAGTAGAATATACAAAACTCCATACAATCTCTGAAACAGAATAGACAAAAATAATAAATACAACAAGAGGAGGCTCCGGGTGCTGCAGAACGGAGCATGGGAAAATAACTTACCACTAAGCCTCCGGGTAATGCGGATGCACACCTGGACGAACACTAGACGTACCTGCCTCAGAATCTACACAATTTGTGCAGAAGTGTACTGCGAGTACATAAACAACATGTATTTAGTAAGTGTCTAGTCTAACCTTGAAGAAGTAGTGACAAGGGGTCGACATCAACACTTACTAGTGTTCAATATACATAGAGTGCAAGTATTATAGATAGGCATGAAATACAACATAAATAATGAAATAAGAGGCAATAATTAAGTGATTCTTTAACAAAATAACAAGTTAAAGGTCCCCCAATATCACACGTTAATCTCAACACGTAAAGGCCAACACGTAATTACAATTTCTCAAGAAATGAAGGATATATCGAGTACAATCAGACTCCTAACGACAACACGCACGAGTTATCATGAGGTCGTACAACCTAATCCATAAATCGTGTACATACACTACCGAGGTCGTACAACCTGATCCATGGATCCATCACATTATATGTAAATATTTGCCAAGGCGTTCGGGCCGATCCATAGAAATAGGAAAACTCTTCGGTCTACGAATTTCGTGTTTACAACCCAAGGTAAGCCCATAAAGGGATATAAATTTTCTATCAATAATTAAGCATTCCGCTAAATCTCTACGTAATGAAGCTCGGCCTAACGTAATCTTTAATCAAATTTATTTATTAATACAAGAAATTAAATTTACAAGTTGAGTTCAAATAGTGGAAATATTTCATAAATAAAGTCCTATGTCTACCAAGACATAACATGAATTTTGGCTAAAGTACGGACTCTTGTCACTTCGTACGTACGTAGCACCCATAATTAGTAGCAAATAATAATGTAAACATCTATGGGGTTAATTCCCTCTTAAAATGTTAGGTAAGAGACTTACCTCGTCTCCAATTCCACTTCCCGGTCCACAAATCACACTAAAAGCATCAAGTTGGTGCCGAGCAATCCGAAACTAGCCGAAGGTTATACAAACTAATCAATATTATCTCAAATGTTCATAACTTAACTATTAGAATAATTATCCATCCCGATTTAGAAGATTCCTAAAATTTACCACCCACACCCATGTGCCCAGATTCCGGAATTTTTTTGTAAATAATTGTACCCATAACCTCATGAACACTAATATATAATTTTCACTCAATTCCATCACTATTTTCGTGGTCGAATCCCATTTTTATAATAACATAGGTTTTTAAGTAAAATCCTAAAAATTCAAAATTTTACAAGTTAAAATCTACCTATAATCCATGTATTAAACTCACACTATGTAGAGACTACTTACCTCAATGTGCTAGATGAAAATCCCTCTCCAAAGAGCTCAAAAATCGGCCACTAGTTGAGAGAAATGAACAAACTAGGCCAAAGACCCCTTTTTCATAAAGTCCACTGCCCAGCGGTCCTTCTTCGTGATCGTGGAAGAAGCCTCGCGATCAAAAAGGCAAAGCATACCCAGCTCAGGAAGTCTTCATCGTGAACGTGAGGGAAGAAACGCGATCGTTAAAGCTTGCCCATTTTGAGCTTCGGGAAAGTGAAGAGAAATTGTGACTCACCCTCCCACGCCCCTTTCTTCTATGCGAAACGCGGAACTGCCCACACAAATGCGAAGACCACCGGTCCCGGACCTTCTTGAACACGAAATTAATAGCAAATGCGAATAGCAAAAATGACATGTCCCCAATTCCTTCTCCGTGAATGCGACTCCACCTCCGTGTTCGCGAAGAAGGAAACTGAACCAGAACCAGCAACAACAAAAATTTCTGACTTAGCTCTAGGTGGTCTAACATTCACCCGAGCCACCTGCGACCCTTTCCAAGTACACCAACAAGTCCATAAATATAATACGGACCTGCTCAACTCTCGGAACACATAAAACAACATCGAAACTACGAATCGCACCCCAAATCCAAATTAATCAACTTATGAACTTCTAATTTCTTCAACTAGCTCCGAAAGCGTCGAATCATACATAGACAACTTGGAATGATGCTAAATTTTGCGTACAAGTTATAAATTACCATATAGACCTATTCACAGTGTCGGAATCCCAAACGGACCTCGATAGTAGCAAAGTCCATTTCAAACCAAATTAAAAGAACTAGAAAACCTTCAATGTGCCAACTTTCAACATAATGCGCCGAAACGCCCTGGATCATCTGAAAACGGACTTGAACACACGCCTATGTAAAAATAATCATACGAACCTATTGGAACCATCAAATCCCGGTTAGGAACTAAGTGTTACGATTTCAACCCGAACCCTTCCACACCCAAACCAACCATCCCCGCAAGTCATAAAACAGTAAAAGCACATATGGGGGGGGGG